>JAHWFP010016542.1:9729-31307 GCA_023313725.1 Lithobius niger | reverse complement strand
GAAGTTTCAAACTTCCAACAACTTGGATCTGTCCAACTACAGAGCGCCTACAGCACGTATTATTCTGTATTCAAGGACAGAGCTATTGTAAGATTTCTCAAAAGTACCTCTACCAGTAAAGCAGTCCATCCAAGTGTCACAAAGCAGATAGCACCCCCTCCACCAACATGAACCCTTAGGGATACTAAAATACTTCGTATTGTCAAGCCAAAAATGTTGCAATAAATCGAATTTGGTTCTAATGGAAATAATCAGACGTTTTGCAATCTGTTAAAGAGGCACGCACCAAATCGTGTCCATCTCCAACGGTTGAAAAACAGAACACGAGAAAAGGATAAGTGCCACAACTGTCTGCTTATGAAAAATTTTAGCAGACCCTGGTAAAAGGAATGAAACGTCCAAATGCAACTAATACCTATTAACGCACTGAATTGGAGTCAGTAGTACCAATAACAACCTTGTATTAGTGCTTCTAGTGATGCTATGCACACTTGCTTTCGAAATTATTTTGGTCAACAATTCAAGTTTCCCAGTTGTTTTGTGCGTCTGCTGTTTTTCTGCCTAGCACCACGAGAGAAAAGCATGATGCTGTGTGCCACATGGAAAATTATAGGGAATTCACGATGCCCATAGACTACATGTGGTAGGATGACGGACATTGCAAACAAAACTCATGACGCTCTTGTTTTAAGCGTAAGGTCGATTTCCACCAAAATCGGAATCGAACCGGAAAAGAATGGAAACGTTTTCACGTGCGCATGACCAGACACTTAAAAAAAATTTTCCGTTGGGAAATGTCAACAAAACTCGGAAAAAAATTTAGCGCACACTTTCACAATCAAGACCACAGCTTTGTCCGTTCGGATATGCAACCAAAATCTGGTTAGCATTTCTAATTTATTACGTTTTGGACTGCATACACAAAAGTCAAGAAAACGGGCACTAATGCTTTTAGCTTTCTTCCACCATTTTTGTTTACAAAGCTTGGCTACGTAGTAGCTGGAATAATCCAACCACTACAGTGTAGACGACTATGTGTACGCCTATGCAAACATGGAAGGTAGGGAGGGGGATGACGGAATGATTTGTTGGTCAACCAGTCTTACTCCACCGCGAGTGCCCATTGGGTAATCGTTTAAGTTCTTCGAAGGCGGTGAGAATGCCTGTACGTTTTGTTCATATTCTGAATTCTGATTCCTTTTCCATTCTGGTTTTGGTGGTAATCATACTTACTCAATGTTATTTAAGTAGTATGGTCATTTATTGTACCCTAATGGTGCTTTCTGATCCCCACTTTTCTTGAATCAAAAAAGATTTACAGCTGCTACACAAACCAGTTTCAATTGTCGTATTAAGTACCATTATACTTACTGAAATCGCAATAACCAGTCAAGCTGTAACATATTTTCAATAATTTACGCCTAAACGGATTGACACAGGAGGATTGGCATTACCAGACACATTATAGACAGGGTGACATTGTGACTACAATGAACGGAAGTTTTTTCTTTTTTCTTTTGAGTAAAGTAGGATCCACTTTTTTCGAACCAGGTAAGCAAAACACACTGTACAAGATTCTTAGGTCTACGTGAATTTCTGGATACACTCCTGCCACCATAGATAGATTTGATACGAGAAAGTGTGAAACCATGATTCGAAGGCATTTACATGACTGGAAAAAAACTACATTTAAGGCATCCAAAGACCCTACGGCATTATCCTCTTAGCAGCCATGAACTAGTAGCTTAAAATCAATGGACCTAAGGGTCGTAATAATTATGTTTTCTCTACGATAGCCCCTATTCATCCCAAATACAGCGAATACTAGCAAAATTTCCTATCCACGCAGTGAAGTAAATTACACCACCATTCAAGGGAAGCATTTTTATTTCTATCAACTCCCGTTAAGTTTACTGAATTGCAATGTGATCAATTACCGTCTTCAGTATAGGTAACTACGTAATTTATTGCATAATTCTCGATTTAATACTGTTTTTTTTTTAAGGATTTAAACTTTTATTCTTTATCCTTCAATAGGGTCTTATTCTTTTCTAAAATACAAATTCATGACATACAACAAGGTATAAATATCAAGATGTACATAGTGGCATACACCATGCACTTTAACCCTTAAAGTGCTGGCGACGAGTATACTCGCTAAAAACACAAGCACAGCTTTGAGTCCTAAAAACAGAGTCCAAAGTATGCATGAGATGGCCAACAATGGAGAAACGACAACAATACTACGTTCCTTTAACAAGCAGACTCTAGAGACAGCCATAGCCGAGTTGTAGAGGCGTGTGCCTGAAGTTAAAGAGCTCCTTCAAGTTGCTAGTTCGAGTCCCGTCCAGGTGACCCCTACTTTTGTGGAGATAGAAAATTAATTCAGCAACAACGGGTTAAGGGGTTATAAAGTTATCGATATCTGTGAAAACACATCTACACCCTTATCTCGATAATTGATTATCAGCATTTATTAGTTTTCACTTCAATAAATACTGCCCCCACCCCTCCCAGAAAAAGCAAACTAATGCATAAAAAGTAGGCGTAAGACACAAAAAGTTATTTGTTTTACAACTGCTGCACGCCCACCAGCATACTTTTTTAGTCAGCTGTCAATCCAAACACAAAATGGACAGCTTCAAAGAGAAATCCATTTATTGATCGAAATGAATTAAATTCTATGAATTCCATCACTGACCGAAAAGCGGATGAGAAGCAAAGAAAAGCAGGCAGGAAACTGCATTCTTTACAGATATGCTGTTTGTTGGGTTGCTATGGGAAAAAAATTATTTTTCAAGACAACTGCGCCAAACGAAAGTTTTGTTCAGTCTTCCTGGTAACATTGCCAAGAGATGCTGTTTCCCTGGGGTCATAAGGCTCTTTGAGGAGGGATGGCAAGACCAAAGTTCCGACAATGAGAACGTGTATACTGACGTGCGTGCTTAGACACACACTAGTGTACCACGATAAATCTAAACAACGTTGCAAAGAAATCGTATTCACGTCCAATTCACCAAGTGTAAAAACAAAGCAAAATAAACAAAGCCAAAAACTGGTGAAGAGGCCACAAAGTTGAAAGTGGTTCGGCCCTTCAAAGGAGTGACATCAACACACCAAAACTAACTAAATACAACAAAATTAAAACCAAACCAAAAGCCAATAAAGCGGTGACTAAGTTGAGAATGGTTCGGCCTATAGGCAAAAGGTAGTAGCAAATTGTTGAAAACCAATTTCTTGTTGACGTGGCACTTTATTACTCATCTGTACGGTAGTGGAGTTGAGTCAATACACAATTTAAAAAAAAAGGAGTGATATCATATCAAAAACCAAAACTGGTAAAAGGGGCCGCCAAGTTCCGAATGGTTCGGCCCTTCAAAGGAGTGATATCAACACACCAAAACATTCGCCAACTTAATCGCACCGAATAATACTTTGGACGTTAAATGAAAACTTGAATATTGCCACCGAAAGTAGCAATGTTCTAGTTTTCATTTAACCTTCGAATTATTAAGCGGTGCGATTAACTTGGCGAATGTTTTGGTGTGTTGATCGTGCTCTTTGAGGAGTGATGACAAGACCAACGGCAACTCTCACGCCAGAAAAAGCTATCGCCTTAATCAAGCTGAAAAAATGGGACATGTCTGAAATGGTGAGACTGACCCGCTGGTTGAAGAACATAATAGCTAAATAGTATACCTTTACTCTCATCACACACCTGACAATGCGATTGGCAACGGTTGTTGAAAGGCCTCCTGTCTCCATGAATCTGACAATAGTAACCAAAGCAAAAACGCAGGGTTTCCAGACACGGGTTGGTCACTGTTCCCCTTCCCACCCCCTACCTTTTTGACAACAGTGCAGGCAGAGATGACAGTCGTCTTAGCACATCAACGAGGACCTCCTGACACGGGACAAACCAAGATTGGGCAGGGCACTTTTGGGCCGACAGAGTGATTATCTCCTTCAACCAGGCTAATTTTCAAAATTTCAAACTGTTTGAGGGAGAAGGATGAACAAGCAAGCACATTCCCTCTTGGGTAGTCATCACAGCATAAATCACAGAGTTCAGGAAGGGCTTGAAGAACAGGTCCAACCACGGACCCCGCCCCTCTAGTGAAATCTTTTAACAGGAAGTGCGTCATTGGCCTTGGACCGCTTAGCCAGAGAATCCGCCAAGATCTTTCTGCTCCTTAAAGTATGAAGAGGATAAAGTGTTACCCCCAGTGGAATCCACAGTGGAAAATTTGGTCAGCCTGCGGCACAGCTAAATGGAAAGAGTACCGCCAACCCTTCTGAATGTTTGCCAACCTGGACCTACTTTCCCTGAAGGATTGTCTGAAATTGTACGAGGAACAGGAGAACTGCTCAAAGGTCCAAACTATGATGTGTTTCTGCTTTTGAGGGGTCCATAGGCCCTAACATTTCGAAAACACTGACTTGAGCTCCCATCCCTCAAGGGATGCGCCCTTGAAGAGGATCATTCGAATATCCTGGGGCTTCGATGGGTACCTCTGCCCAAAGTTGCTAGATCGTGCCAACACAGACCTCCGATATTGGATAAATCCCCTGCAGCCTGGATTTTGAACCGGTAGGACTCCGGACACTCCACCCCACGCGCCTTTTGATACCAATGCAGAGGACGAAACTTCCATCGGCCATAGGAAATGATGTCCTCAGTAGAATCCAGCAACCCGATTAGTTTGCAAAGGGTCATCTTTGTTAAGACATCTGAAGAAGAAAACAGACAATTCTGGATGGCACGAATCCACTCGGGAGAAGGCAAAAAAAAGAAAAAAAAAAAAAAAGCAAGCAGATTCATGTCCAATTAAAAATGTTCCCTAGGAATAGAAACATTCTCTCCGGGAAAGTCGAAATTTCTTCACGGAGCTGCTACAGAGTTGCTCTCATCTCCTGGATGGGCATACCCAGTCCCACTGCGCAGGAGCCAATCGTCCAGGTTAAGTGTATGAACGAAGCTCGTATTGGTGTAGAGCAGATAAAGCAGGTTTGATTAATGCAGTGAATACACTTGGGGGTGGTGATAGGCTAAATGGAAAAAAATTGAACTGAAATACCTCTTTTACCAGGATGAAATGGAAGGGATGACAGACACAGATTAAGTGGTGTATGGAAGTATGTGTCTTCCAGGTCGATGCAGATGCAGATAGCATATTCCAGATGAAGACTTGAACTCCTGGTGACTGACAGTGTTTCCAACTTGATGTGCGGGCATATAATGAACTTGACAAAGTTTCCAAGTTCTACCATGCACACCTAACCTCCAGCAACAGCCTGAACAAGATGGAGTAGAAGATTTGCTTCCCCCTGTTGCAGAAGCAGTAACCGTTGGAAGTTGGAATCCACTCTTCCACTCCACTTCAGTTGGGGGAAAGGGTGAAGCTGTAGAGGCCTCTTCTGTGTCTTAAAAAAAAGGGAGCAATGTCTGTTACAAGACTTTTGAAGAGTCTCAGTTTAATGAAATAGAACGTATCGCAGTTCAAGAAGTTTAGCCGCATGAACGGATGGAGTCGATTCAAGAACAGCGTCTCTCCCTGGAAGCACTTAATTGGGCACACCACACACTTTCTATTATTGACAGTAGCAAATGAACAGTTTCATCCCATGTGCAGGAAAAGTCTGGTGTCTTCCAACACAACACGCCTCATCACGCGTCAAATCAATGTTGAGCACTCTTTCAACACACACCACAGCTGAGTGTAGAAGAGAACAGCATCAAACAGTGGCCCTTATGTCACCATCTGACTGATCTCGTCGTTTCGTACTGCTTGTAGGGAAAGGAAACAGTTTCTAGAATGTCGGCCTGTCGGAAGGGTACAAACTGGTAGATATGCGGTGCCTCAGAGCCGTGAACTGTAAAGAAATCCTTGACTCAGTGAGCAGAAGGGTTCATCTAATATTCAAGACTCTTTTATACTGATACGTGGCAAGAGCTAGAAATTCGGATAACGATGGAACATGAAGCTGGCTCACGGATGGAAATGTGATTGACTAGGGAACCAAGGTCACTGGACCATGATGTACAAACGAACTGCACAAATTCAACAAAGGAAAATTTTTCAGCGATCTCTACATCAGCAACCAAACCAGGCAGAGAATGTGTAGTGACGGTGGCCAAAGACAACGACTGACCCAAGGGAGAATGGATAATGGGATCGAGAGCACAGAACTCTGGCCTCGTAATCAGTCTCAAAATCCAATCCCTGGCGGCCATCATGATATTCTCCTTGGGCTGGCTGGACAACAAACAACAATTTATTGGCAGTTAATGACTTCTTGCATGGTCCTGTAATGCTGGACAGAGTAGGATGCAAAACTGAATTTTAGATCCTTAAAGGTGGTCTCTAATTTTGATTATTTAGAATAACGTCCATTTATTTGTGTGGCCACACTGTATAATGCAGTCGTACGAAATGTAGGTCTTCATGGAACACAACCAGAGGCGAAAAAATCGTTAACCGGCTATTAAAACGGCTTTGTCCAAACTTGTTAGCAAACAGATCACACTTTACCACCAAACCAGAACTTTCTTCACAGTTCACTTGAATTTTCGATGGAGACATCCATCTACATCAGAAGCACTCATAAAACTATTTTTATTGCAGTTTATATGATTATCGTCTTGTTTCGAATCTTGTTTCGGAGAGGAATCACTGATCTCAAAGGGGCGTTGCATCTCCGGTGTTAGCGCTTTATCGTATATCACCATATTTGTTGTGCCGGTACAAAAATGAAGGCTTAGATAATAATTCCTTTTTTTAAAAAAGGGATTAATTTTAGAATTTCGAGGAATTTCAGGACATTATGGGAAAAATAAAGACCTTTCAGGACAAGATTTAAAAAAACAGGAATTTTAGAAAATAGCGTAGGAAAATTCCACAATACTCTTGTGAACCAACTCACTCAGTGAGCAACATCATAGTCACTTGAATCGAACGCCATTACCAGATCCCAACTACGAGGCGTCCCATTGATGAGCCTCACGGGCACCACTAAACCGTAACTTCGACAGGCTCGTGAATCCTCAATTGGCCTTGGGACTTAAAAAAAAAAGTCCCGATGCAACGCTACATCGATATCAGTGATTCCTCTCCGACACATTAAAATGTGAAGAAAGTTCTGTTGCGGTGGTAAAGTGTGAACTTTTGCTTACACAATCAGAGGTAGCAAGAAAACATTTTCAGAGGAAGGGAGGGGATTTTGTGGAGATTGTTAGCCGAAGCATTTTGCAGTAAATTCATTTTGCATTCACAAACGCGCCCCCCCCCCCAAAACAAAAAGAGTGCACAGCTTACCGTCATCTCCAACAGCATACGAAGTCGCAACGTTGCAGGCAATGTCGACACAAGTAGCTTGACCCAACCCAGGAATAAGTGTTGGTTCTTTAACGTCAGGGGAGTTCGCATCGCCAACGAGACCAAGACAACCATAGTAATGCCGACCCAGTGAGTAGACCTTGCCTATAAAACACAAATAGAAAATACATTCAGACTAATAAAATAGTAGCTTACTTCCAATCATGTCATGTCAACTTCCTAAACAACTTCTTGTTTGTACACACCTGTGTTATCAATACCAAGCTCCTGGGAACTAAATAAATGCAATTTTAACTCGCATCATGTAACGTTTAACTCAAATAAAGGTAAAAGACAATATTTAGAAAAATGTTCAAATATGAGTGCATTGTCTGTTATCGAATTGATTGTTACTGAATAACTTATGACTTTTTGCATTTTTATTTCCCCTAATATTTCCAGGTTTTCCAGAAGATTCTCGAGGCAATTTCCAGCTATTTTACAAGTAATTTAGTCGGGAAAACAAACACCCCGCCTGAAGTCATCGAACATCTCAGCTTCGTTACCTTACTACGTTTAACCCAACTTTTCAAGACGTTAAAATGTGGTAACTATTGTGGCTAAAAACATTGTGTGTTTCTGCAAGTTAACCGGAGTACGAAATTATTTTTCTTTTAATTCCGTCCCCGCCCCCTGCCCCGATTCTCAAAAAGATTCTTATTTTCCCCCAGACATTCCCAGTAAGGAATGGGTGGTTATGGTTAATTTTTTCCCCAGCTGTGATCCACTGCATCGATGCAAGTTTGATGGCCTTGTCCACTTGATGTTCTACTACAGCTATTGCGCCAAGTGGATGGGGGTAGGGACGAGTAAAGCCAATGAAACTGAATTAATACACAGACCTGCACAGAGCCGGATGTCAAGGAAAGATTCGTAAAACAGGTTGTACAAGAAAATTCCCGTAAACGGCTGACACAGATTATAAGCGAGGTGTGGTTCACGGTGCTCCGATATGTTGTCGCTTCACTTTGCAGCTTATGAAAACAACTTATTTGAATGAAATAATCTGTACACAACAGGAGTCAGGTAGTAGCAAGACTTACTAACATGTAAAGCAGAAATTTGGTCTGTCTATATGTGACCAAGATAAGAAGCCTTATATCAGTGCTGACAGTATTGTTGTCGAGAGACAACCACTGACCCACATTTTAACATCGTCAGTGCTGGTTAATTCTTAGTATATGTGGCAGATAGGGTAAACTAAGAAATAGCGAAGAAAATTGAATGAATAGGCACACCTTGCAGTTTGTTCATGAAGTGGAGCCTTACGAAAAATGAGAATTACACTCTGATCATTTGCTTGATCATTTACTTATAGTTTTTGGTCTGGAATGTTTGTCAGCATTATAAAAGTTGCAACAAGAAATATTCTGGAGCATATGAAATGATGCAACGTGGGCGGGGGTGGGGGTGAGGGGGGCAAAAATCGGGGTAAAACAAAAGTCTGCGTTTATTCAGCTTTAAATAACTGAATAACTGATAAGGTGTTTGGCCGAAACGACTTAGAAAATTCCAGGATTTCCATGCCATACACGGCCAGCTAGGGGTGTGGGGGAGTGCAGATAGCTCCCCCAGTGTAGTCTGGTACAAAGCCCCGTCAGCTCAAGTATTTTATGGGAATACACGGCCATGTCCGTTGTCCGGAGAGTAGTTTTTCAGATATACTCGAGTAATTATTTGTGAGAAAAAAAGTTGTGTAAAGTTTTCAAACTTGATACACCCCAAATTTGTCATCTTAGCAAATTTTTGAGGGTGGCAAATACTCGACAAATTTTACGCCCCGTTTGCGTAGGCGTAAATCTGCCACTCATTGACAGCCCAGTTTGCTTACATTCTATTTCTAACAGCACCTTTAGAACTAAATGAAAGTGTTTTGTTGGTGTCAGCAGAAACAAGTAATGCTTTGCTCCAACAACTTCAGTTATTTTTTTGCGAAATCAGCTGGCAGCATTTTACGGAATCTTCCTAATTGGATTTTTTTTTTGCACTTCTTTAACCCAACTTCAGCAGCAAATTTAACAGCAACTTCTAGTACTTGCACCAAGTTTGAATTGGTTTGAACTCTATTTTTAATTTTCTATTCATGTCTTTTTCAGAATTTTTAGCTAAATTCTCTGACATTTCCACAACCGCAAACTTTAAGGTCGCTAGACACCCTGAAATGAATTTCATTTAAGATTGACGTTCATGGATGTACATTACTGAACAGTAGCCAGAAAAGTCTGTCATCAATAAATTACGTATTTTGTTTCCCATATATTTTTAAGGACCTACGGGAGTTCTGTCTGTTCATATGCGAAAGCCTAGAAGATATCTCCCAGAGCGAAATGAAATAACGCCGAATGAACGAGCAACACAGCTAAGTCAACCAGTTAAATATCATTACACATTGAGTAAGCATAACTGTATGACTCATACAACTCCGTAACGGTACCCCATCCAGGACCACAACCATCGACTTTAAATAACAAACACAAGTTAAATAAGTAACAGACTTAAGCCCATCAAACTGAACATTTGCAATGATTTTTCTTCACGACATTGATTTGCTTTTTTCAATTTGCACATTGAATTTTAATTTTAATGCCTTTCAGTTGCACTAGTTTCAGATTTCAGGCGCTCAAATGTTTGTGTTCCGTATGTCTAACCTGAGGCAGCTACTCTACCCAATACCGCTAGTTGCGCCCGCTGCCTCAATTCGACTTTTCCAATGAGGGCAGCAAGGTCAGACCGCAGGGCCCCAAACAATTAAACAATTTCAGGGATAAGTTTGCAGCCTAGTTTGTAATATTTCCAGAACAATTTTTAGGCCCCAACCTCGTGAATTTGGGCGTCGTGTCTCCTGGACCCATGATTTACTTGCGGAAAAACTCTCACGAGATATAAGGCAAAACTTGGATGTCGCATGAGTATTCAGAAGCATAAAATAAACACCTTAAAATATAAAAAAACTAAAGCTGTCTGCCAGCAGCAGAGCTGAGTGTCGATGGAGGCGGCCATATTGTAAACAGTTTGCCATGCATCCATTCCCCTTAAAATAATACTGGCAGGAATTGTGCGTTAGGTTTCGCGCTATGCTGATTGTAAACTATAGAAACGATTTAATGTCAAACTAAGTTCGCTAAATTCTGACTAATTATGCCATCAGGTTTTCAAAACGACATCTGCATTGGTGCAGAACACGCAGTCAGTCAGATAAACAACCAATCTATTACCAACGCTACAGAACATTTCACCACATCGTGCAACTAACTTACGATTCAAAAACAAATGATTTTTAAAAATCTACCGGTCACCTCCCATCAGACAAGCTTTTAGTCTTGTGCCACACACTTTAAGGAGTTTATTCACCTTCAGCACACATTCGCTGGCAAATGCTTTGTTTAAGAACGTTTAACGTTAAATCCAATTATATATCGCAGGCTACAGAAAAACGAAAACACATTGATTTTTCCTGAACGGTTTAGAAACCAGGGTAACGGAGATTCTTGGCCAAATCAGATAAATTGCAATTTGTGGAAATTGTCCTGAACAACATGTGTTATGAGCGCTACCGTGGTATTGCCAAAGCGCCCGACTTCACCTTGACCAAGTCAGCCGTACACATTTTCAAAACCTAACGAACTGACCAACGCTACGCTCCACTGAGTGCGTTACATCTCCACGACTCCCACCGCGTCTCCATTTGTTGCTGCTGATAAACAATGCTCCATTTAATTCCGTCACTGATCAGCCTTAGCTCAACGCCAACACAGAAAGAGTTTTGCTAAGCCAGAAAATGTGCGAGTACCAACCCCCAAAAAATATTGTGCTGTAATAAACAACATCTCGTTGTCCGGGCACTTATTTTTGGTTTGTTTTTGGTGCAATCCTGGATGCCCTCCCCCCCCCATGTGTAATGGGTTAAACAACGAGACAAGACAACAAATATACTTTTGCCACTTGGGCCTTCAAAAAGCTGTAAGCTTACTGCCCGACAATATCTATTATATTCTATTCTTAAAATGCCCAGATTTGTTTATCTCTTGACTCCTAATGTACAATGGGTTAAACGACGAGACTAGACAAAAAATATACTTGTAATGCTCAGATTTGCATATCTCTGGGCGCCCGATGTACAGGGTGGTCCACAAAAAAACTAACAACCCAAAATTTTTCAAGTCCAAATTTTCTAGTTAGCAACCCTCAGAACCAGGAGAGGACAGAAATCAAAGCTAATGAAGCGGGAAGATTTCTGTCCTCTCCGGGTTTTGAGGGGTGCTAACTAGAAAAGTTGGGTCATGAGTTTTTTTGGGGACCACCCTGTATAATGGGTTAAACAACGAGACTAGACAATAAATATACTTATAATGCTCAGATTTACTCATTTCTGCAGATTCTAGAAGACCGAAGAGGGCATTGGCCCCAACAATGAAGACGTTGAATAATCGTACACTATCCCATTTCTGGCCTAACACCAGTCCACTCCCATAACTTTCCTGAACTGTCAAACGTTTACTAACTTCTATTTAACCCTTCCATCTTTCACCCGATTAACTCCCAACAAGCCCAAAAAAGGTCCAACAAAAAAGGTCGCACAATTGGCTGCCTCATGAATACAATTATAAGATGTAACTATTCACTCCAAGACTGAGAGCTGTGCCTCACGCCTCAATATTATATAGCCGTGCGAGACAATCCTTAATCCCATTGAACAGTCTGGCCGGTGCACTAAACAGGCCATAGTTACTAAATAGCTTGCTCTAAGGTGGGCGCATGTGTAGACTGCACTACCAATTTTAATTTGGAAGTCCCCATCTTAACTAAGGTCGCTGTGACCTCACACAACCTCCTTACATACAGGGTTCAGATAATTTTTTTTATCTCAATTTCCATGAAAATTTCCAGGTTTTCCATGTGCATCCAGTGGCAATTTCCAGGTGTTTACAAGATGTTTAGTTAGGGAAACAGGCAGTAGCTAATGTTTTTATTAATATTTGTATGAAAATAATCCAACATCCCCAAAAAAGAGCTGCTTAGAGACTAGTCTATACGGGACATTTTCATCACAGACATTGGTACCAGCCTAAGATTTGATTTATTGAAGTAATATCTAAAATACTTGGGACATATTAAAACACAAATTAAAATATTTGCTACTAGCCTAGGATTTTGTTTCTGATCTGCTAATTCCATGGAACTTACAGATCAGACACAGCCAATTTTTTTCAAACTTCCTTGTCTTTTCCCTGTTTTTCAAAGAAGTTTTTGTTTTCCTTGAAGTTTCCCTGAGATTTCGGCTGTTTTCATTTTCCCTGAGATTTCCAGGTTCTCCAGGTTTTGTCTGAACCCTGACATAAGGGATGTTTTTAAAGTTGGCGGCTTGCTTGCTGAGCGCCGAGTTTGCTTGGTCTCGGCTTCCTTCGCTTTTCCCATTTTCAAGCTGAGATTAAAAACGACGTTATTTGAAGCTTACTAAGCACAAACATGGCCGACAGTAACAAAATCAGGTATTACATCTCTTTTCTGTTTTATCGCATTATTAGTAGCGTTTAAGATGATGACAGTAAAGATTAAGCAATTGAGCTGCTGGCAGCTATCAATATCGTACTTATCACACACGTATCATGTAGATTTATCGCTTGTATGATGATTGTTGCCGATTGTTGCTCCGCGGCAATGGCGCATGCGCACATCGTGCCCCCATATTGATTGCGTAAGCTCAGCGAACTCAGCACTCGCTTACTTGGCTGGCCAGCAGCTGCCAAGCCGCTGACTTTAAAATCGACGGAAAAGTTTCTCAGCGGCAAGCGGCTTGAATTAAAAAACGGGAAAGCTTGCCTCGCTTCCAAGCAACTCGCAAGCCGCTGACTTTAAAAACAACCCTACAAGATGGACTGTCGGGTATGTGACGACTAAGACTTAACGCAAGTTACACGTGCCTTCCCGCAACTGGTCAGGCAATTTACATCTTTTGAGAATGTTCCGGGTCTTTGTTATTGCATCACCATGACTAATCAAAGGTGGAAACACCAAGTGCATGGGAGGGACAGGCCTAAATCTTGGGTGCCCGGCATTCTGGGTCTTCAGCAATATGAAACTCTACAAGGTAGACCTAAATCACGGACCAATGATCATGGCTAGCAATTTCGAAGGCACTATCTTATTCATCAATTAACACCCATTAGATTCGAAGGCACATCTTTGGTTATTCCTGCACATCTTAACAGCAACCTTCGGCGAAAGGATTTTAATTATTACAACAGCTGCCCGTGTTTATAACCGTCACGTCCGAGTTCCGACTGCCCCAGTTGCCAAACTAGATCACTTTATGTTCTAAATTCGTCTTCTGCTCTACATTAAAATAAAAACCGCAACACCACCCGCATTTCACTGAATTCCCACAACTTCAAACAGTGTAATTCCCACCCCACTTCCAGGCACTCAAAAAAGTCATCACTACATTGACTTAACTCACACAATGCTGAGGCAACAAGCATGTACCAAGTGCTACTTAGTAGGGTCTGGCCCTATACAGGGTGGTACACAAAAAATTGACGACCCAACATTAAAAAAATTTTTAAGTCCAACTTTTCTAATTAGCACTCCTCAAACCAGGACAGGACAGAAATAAAATCTAATGAAACGGGAATATTTCTGTCCTCTACTGGTTCTGAGGGGTGCTAACTTGAAAAGTCGGACTTAGCCAATGTCGGGTCGTCAGTTTTTTGTGGATCACCTGATACAGAAAGGAACCTACAATGCAAACGTCGTTAATCAAACCGAGCACTTCTTCGCGATGCAATGTTGCAATGAGTGATCTTTCAAATGTACTTGACACACAAAGCAAACACTCTGCACTGCCCCTCAGGGTTTGACACCCGGATAACTAACAAAGTCGTACCACAGCCGGAGATGTATGTAACACACTCAATTGGTAATCCTCTGAGCGAGTTGTTGTGGTAGCATAGCCTGAGGGGCAGCACAGAGGGCTTGTGCTGCATGTTTGAGTAAATTTGAAAAATCCAAATGTATTGAGTTCGTCATAACATGGTGTTACCACGTAGTGCTCACTTCAATTAATGAAGACGAGCTAAGCTACAAGGGCAACAAAAACAAAACCAATACAATATACAGCCCAGTAATTATTTGGTGACACTCGTACATTTCCTGGCTCAGTGGCAGTCTTTTTATGTTCACTTTAGCACAAACCCATCAGTGACAGCATCATTGGGGCAATGGTTTACGTAATTGACAGCCGCAACAAAAGAATCATGATGGAGTCTGAGATGTACTAACTGAGACAGCCTTACGTACTAACTAAACATAAGCACTTAATAGTCGAGGTTTCGGTTTTAGTCCTTCATGACTGGTTCGAATACATGACTCGAATTAACAACACGATTTCGTCCTCCTAAAGCGATCTAGCCAATCCCCAGGGTCGTAGCTCGTCTCGTTCGGCCATTATAAGTTCGGGAACCAAAAGTGAGATTTGTGAGGATTCTCCGAGAACCAGAGGCAAAACCGAATTAACCTGGAGCGTGTTGCTCGTCAAACCACCATTATGACGCGTATGAAGGACTTCTCCCATCGATATAGACTTCCGACCGACTAACGACATTCTGACGTAAGGAAGTAACACTTCAATTCCGACTAATTTTGAAAGTTTTGTAGAAAAGTACACTAGTCTTTATTAAAGTTGCAGGTCAACACTGCACTCTTACACTGGCATTTTCGAGAAAGATCACTGATTAGCATAGTCTGGCAGCTTCATACGTTCTTTCAGAATTCTTCGGATGAGTTCTAACAAATAAACTCACTTTGATTCCTCCTGAACACTGATTGATCCTTTTCTCCAGCAAATTTTACGCAACTAGGGTGCCACCTGTGATTTCCTTAAATGAACCTATAATAATAATATTGGTAATTTTCCACACTTGGTGGAGGGCTGCCGGAAGGGTGCTTAGCTACTAACACCGGGCCGATGGGAGGAGATGAGTCAAAAATAAATTTTAAGGGCGCTTCAGAAAGGTTTCAAAGGGCTGTGTCGTCAGCATTCTACGGAACCCTGAAACTGTGTTCATGTTCACTGTCTCACTGCTACGAGAATTCCATATTGGAACTACACGGACGGAGAAAAAATTTGTTCGGCACTCAAGATGGGAGCTCTGAACAGCTAACTGCCATTGGTGTCCTCTAGTTACATAGAGATTAGGAGCGAGATCGAAAAGAGGCAGGTCAACGGCCAGCAGACCGCGTAAGATTTTGTATGTCAAAATAAGGTCAGACAACCTAGTTAGTTAAACGGAGAGTAAAAGAAGTGTAGTGGCTTAAACGACTTATCATGAAGTACCCTACAATTATGTGCTGTCACCGTAACTCTCTCGGACTACGTTCCTATACTCTCTTAAAGCACTTTCCACTTACAGAGTCTAAGTCGACTTGGGTCAAAGCAACGTAAAACCTACTACAAACTATTCCAGGGTTCAGACAATTTTTTAATTCTCAATTTCCCTGACATTTCCAGGTTTTCCAGGTAGCATCTAATGGCAATTTCCAGGCATTTACAAGATGTTTAGTTACAGAAATAGGCAGTATAGCTAATGTTTTTTACTAATATTTGTCCGAAAATAATCCATCATCCCAGAAAATAGCTGTTCTTTGAATAGCTCGGCTCACAGAGGTCTCACGGACTAGTGGTTGGGCTTAAAATGTGCAGAGATTCATTTTCATCACAAATATTGGTGTTAGTTATGTCTAAAATACTTCAACATACTGAAGTGCAAATTGAAATATTTGCGGCTAACCTAGGATTTTGTTTCTGATCTGCTAATTAAATGGCACTTACAGACATAAACAAACGCATTTTTCAACTTTCCCTGGTTTACAAAAATTCTTGTTTTCCCTGAGATTTCTAGGTTCTCCAGGTTTTGTCTGAACCATGTTTTCTCACCCTACCCTGCTTTTAGACAGAGGGCAAAGGTCCGAGAGTTCTGGAGCGATGGGGTTTCCATTAAACCTTGTTTCCACAACAAATTATCCTCCCCATACCCTACTTTAGACATAGAATAAGATAGGAGATCCCCGGGGCACCCTGGGGCAATGGTCTTTAACACGTTCTTGGACATTTCTTATTAGTCCTACACACGCTCAAACAGGTCAGAGTTCAGCAGGCAATCTTTCTAGCCTGAGAATCCATTGCCAAGGGGACAGACCAGGTGAGGCTCTGAAGCGAACCAATGACACTGGTGTATGTATACCCGTTTCATGGAAATTTTGCCTATACGCCGAAAATTAAGACCTGATTAAAATTCGGTGAAAGGGGATTTCCCGTTTCGCTGAATCAAAATATTCTTTTTACATTACAGATGCATTCGTAATTGGAAGGAATTTGTGATTAGTTGTGGTTTTTAATGTTGTATGTGCAGCCGCAGCGAGCGCGGTAGCACGAGTGGGGCATGTTAATTTTGAAAATGAATTATTCGGTGCAAAGGGATTCGGCGAAATAGATATACATCTTTCCGCTACATCGGCTTCCTTACTCATTCACCGGACAAAAGTTAGGAAGGGTTCAACAACTCTTTTCATTCCTTACAGTACCCTGCCTTACCTTACCACCCCGGCCAAGAACTACATTTCCACTACATCTTAGGCAGACCTTCCTTAAGAAAACGTAAGCCGGTAAGGGAAGGATTTGATGTAGTGCTTGCAGGGTTAAGAAAGGTCCGACATCACATACATACCGCATTTGCACGGGGACTCAAAATGTTTTAAAACAGTGATTATTGGCGTACCAAAAAGCAGAAACGCATTGGTGGTTTTTCACTTTGCGGTTGCTAGATGATTCTTTTAATATGACACCACAACCACAACACTGTGAAAGAATAAGGCGAGAAAAAAAAAACTACAGTCGCCTAAACTTAAATCATCTATCTTCATTCACGTCAAAGGCAGGAAGAAAAGAAAAAAAACGAGAGAAAAAAACCAGGCACCTTAACCATTACAAATTTGAACACAAGACAGAATCAATATAAAGTAGGGAAAATCTCTTACGGCAACTGCTTTTATTTTTCGTTCACAACAATCCTTCCTCGCCAGAAACAAATAAAGGGTTTGTATTACTGATACGTTAAGTCTTGACCATCGTACATGCAACCCACACAGAACTATGGAATCTAAAGTACACAACACTTAAAACAAGAGGTTACAGCGACTGCCTAGTCGCACCGGTCTTCTGTGCAGCTCCTCCACTTCCAATGTTGAGGCGCACACCTCTATAATGCACAACAGCTATCTCTATTATGCTAATCTAAAAGCAGTAGCCATCACAATTGTCGGTTAAAAACGTGTTAGCTTTTAGGCCTATTTTACATTTTAGGCGTAAGTCTCAGCTTTTATGCCTAATTTTAACCAGCAGTTTTAATTTCGTAAGTAGCAGTTAACGGCGATATGGATTGTATAGTAAGCCTATTCATTTTTGCAACACGGTGCGCCTCCAGGCACACAGTTAGTGTTGCAACGTAACACGCAACGTAGCGTATATATAGATCAGTGGCAGTA
The DNA here is from genome assembly GCA_023313725.1 of Lithobius niger. Classification (NCBI taxonomy): domain Eukaryota; kingdom Metazoa; phylum Arthropoda; class Chilopoda; order Lithobiomorpha; family Lithobiidae; genus Lithobius; species Lithobius niger. The sequence goes on along the minus strand of JAHWFP010016542.1, from coordinate 13,392 downwards.
AGGAAGTGACGATAGAGACACTGTTGAAGAAGCCAACAGTGACTCGTAGCAACTAGACGTTGCCATGGTAACATGATTTTAGGCCTAACTTTAAAAATGCAATTTTAATTTCGTAAGTAGCATATATAGGCCTAATGGAGAATTTGGTTCGACGGTAAGTCTATTCATTCATGCAACAATGCGACGAGACTATTTTAAACGAAGCTAAAATCCATTTGTTTTTATTGAGTGTTAACTTAGGATTTTAATTCGACGATCAAATGTTATTATTTAATTTAGTTACCTCGAAGAATTCCATTAGCTATAAGGAAGTAACGATGTTTTAATTTGCCATGTTATTTAACTAACTTCTCACACTGAATCTAACGTTGTAAACAATGGTCGTCAATATCTGGTACCGTTGCGAAGTTGAAAAAAGTGAAGGACTGACAAAGTCGTTGCAATAGACTTCTCAGCCGGTACGGCTGTACAGAAGACTAAAACCAACAATTTCTACACTTGGTTTCAGTTTCTGTAGCTACAGCACACACGTTACCCATCAGTTAACGAAAACAAGTCCAGAATTTCTAAAATTGGAGATCTCCATCAAGAAAGTAATTATTATTAATTAGGTAAAATGTGCTTATTTTCCACTTGTTTTCTGCACTGTTTTGAGGAAGATATAGCACGCTAAATTACGAAGAATTCTCCTATTTTAGGACAACATTTACTTTAGTTGCCAACCCATGAACAAGCCTTAAAACGTGACTTTAACTCAATTATTATTTTTTTTTGGTAAATTTTCGACCTGATTCTTGTGAACACCACCTTCGTATTTCACGATCTTATCGATGTCGCACTGGCCATGAGCCAGTAAGATTGAAAAGATGAAGAAAAATGTCGAAAATAAGAAGAAAAAAAACAAGAAAAAAATAATCCTAAAAATTCGATCAGCCATAACGTCAACAAACTCAACCAAGGTTCCAACCTTCAAAAGTTCACGGACGAATTTTGGCCCACGTAAACGTTCCGACCTAATCCAATTTCCAACATAAATCGTAAAACTGACAAACAACTCCTCCGGGACTTTTTTTTTTTAAAGTTTAATTTACTATTTATAACTTTGGCTGTTCCTTTCATCTTTTTCTTTTGGAATTTCGCCAATCGTCCTTCTATTGATTTGATTTGAACTCCCTTTCCACGCCCTTAACAAAAAAGAAAACAAAAAGTTAATGAAGATTATACAATTAATCGAACGACAGAATACCAATCCAATGACTGTCTGTCCGGACTAATACCTAAGATGATGGAACATTTCACAATTCATTACTAGGAAACAGGCTTTGGGCCTATTGTAGGCGGAGCGAAGAAAAATTTATTTTAAATTTGTATTTCCTCTCATTATAATGGCTTTGCAATGTTTGCTAATGGTCCTTAAAAAGCTCGGGGCAATATTCATTTTGCTACAGTTGAGCTGAAGCTTTTTGCTGGTGTTTTTTACATTTTAGCTAGGCTACGTTTCATATTAATTTTAAGATACTTTCGTTTGCACCCATATTTAGTATCCGTTTCGTTATTTGCAGCCTCTTTGCGCCGTCGCCGCCGTTGTAAAATACAACGTTAGTCGCCGTGGTTAAGCTGGCAAAGAACGTGCCACCGTCAAAATGCTTACATTGTTTATATTTCTTGCAGAGTATCTTTCCTAGATTTAAAATATAAACAATAAAGCATTTAATTGCAAGCTACACAATCACCAGTAACGATAGTACTTCACAACAATCAAAAGATTCGAAACATCCGCGGCTCTCTATGCTGCCTTCTACGACAATGTTGAAGCGCACACCTCTGGCACGTACTGCAACGCCAAACGCTAATTTTTTTTTTAATTGGAATTATTACAATTGTTGATCAGCCGGTGTTAGCTTGGCTGTGAACAGAATTTAAATAATTCTAAATCCTAATTTTAAGCCTAATTGTCAGTCCCGTTTTAGTTTCGTAAGCGACAACAGTAGAGAAATCAGGCCTATTGGGTTCTATGTTAGGCCTATTTATTCTGGCAACATGGGATGGAGAGTGTAGTTTCCATAGCAATCTAGAAATCTTGAAATTACAATACGAAGCCAAATTATTGTTCTGTGTTGTGATATAAATACGTGGTCTGCTGTGTACTGTCGTATTATATGAACGGATTCCTCCTGCAGCGGCGATTTGATGTTTCAAATTTGAGATTTCAGTTGATAGCGTCAACGCCACTTTGGTTGCCATGTTGGCTGAATCCCTGCAAGCATTCTTTTTTACATGAAACGAATGTGAGTCGTTAACGAATCCTTCTGGTTTTTTCCCCATTTGTTTGTCTTCCTCTAGTGGTTGAAGTGTTATGATCAAATGTTATTATTTCGTTGAGTTATGTCAAAAAATATTGTTAGCTGTAAGGAAGCTACGATGATTTATTTTGGCTTTTTTTTTAAAGTTCACTTGATTACCAATAGCACAGTGTATGCTTCGTCGGAATTCCTTAACTATTCACGGTTCCAAATTTACAATGGTGAGTGTTAGAAATAAATTCGAAAATTTGTTATTTCTCCCGTAATAATTGTTCGATTTACGTCAAATTTTGGCTCAGCAATACTATTTGGGGTATCAAGCGTTGTACCAAATTTCATTCCAATCCGATCTTTCGTTTAGGCTCCACCCAGACTAAAAATGTGCAACCAACAGACCAACGGACCAACCAACCAACATTTTGCAATTTGGTGTCCGTTATAGGCTACGCTTCGCTCGCTCGCTCCGCCAATCAGAGGTGTAAACCACTCAACATGTCACGCCAACACGTCACCCAACAAAGAAGAATTTGTAGCTTGGAGCTCTACAAATTTCCAAAAGATACTAGTGCGTGTTGGCTGAGTAGAAGCAGAAGCTGCAGGTCTGATATTTAGGTGGAAAGGGTACTACGGCGCCCCATAGTGGGACGTCGGACGACGTCTAACTGGAAAATCGTCTAAAATCTGCCTAAATAAAAAATCTGGAAAAGCATCTAAACGGAATATCGTATAATGGAAAAACGTCTAACTGGATTAACGTCTAATTGCGGTTTCTGATGCTATATGTATAGCCGCAGCCAGGCGAGGCAGTGATATTAGAAGATTTTCCATTATACGAATTTCCAGTTAGACGCTTTTCCATTATACGAATTTCCTGCTAGATGATATTCCGTTATACTATTTTCCGTTATACGTTGTTCCAGTTAGACGATTATCCCTCGCCCCCGGCATAGTCACGTCAGATTTGTCTTCGTTTGTAGTATACGTTCAAGCCTCTTCCGTGGGATTCTGAATTTTAGAACAGACAAATACGTTTTGTATCAGAGGTGGAAGTGGATCACTTTTTCCGACCCATGACCCAATTGACATCTGGCCCACTCGAGGCCTGACCCGCGACCCATTTGACCCACCCTACAAAAATCAAAATGGGACTCACCGTCCTTGACCCATCCCACGCTACCAAAAAGTAAAACAGTGTGCAAATGCACGCAATGTTATTTCACACAGTCCAATTTTTTACAGAAGCATTTACTAAATAAACACAACACAGTATTACAATAACTAGCTGCAATACGAGTAAAAGAGTAATCACTATTATAATCACTGGAACTCGCGCTGAACTTCTTCACTGTTAACTTGTCTC
>JAHWFP010016541.1:27835-46165 GCA_023313725.1 Lithobius niger | reverse complement strand
TGGGTATTACAAGCATTATGCTGTCGTGCAGCTTGAGTGGCTTCCCTGCCAAACAGTTTGAGAAAAAACGTAAAGTGGTCGTCAGTAACGGGTAACGTCTTCTAGGGGAAGAGTAAACAAACAGCAGCTACCATGCCCACGACTCCACACATTACATTAACCGAAGAAGGGGCCATTCTTTTGAACGCCAAGGTCAACAATTGTAAGGGCATACGGTGATAGCTTGTGTGTGGCTTCTCAACGACTTTTAATAGGCTTCTTTCATTCACGCTGCTGTTCTGTGAAGTTATCCTCGAATTAAAGCCGGACTAGTTTTTTTCTAACCAGCATTGCAACATGTAACTAAACTGAGGATAAGCAGAGAAGCCAACGGGCAGCAGTTTCCTATGTTGCTTTAGGATCAGTTGATAAATTGAACAAAAGTCTTAACGAAAATACAAAAGTACCACGCAATAAACCAAAAGACAAAACTGTTGAACAAAATTACATTCATGCAAAACTTTGGCAATAAAACATAGCCTACAAACCATTTAACCGCATTATGCGTTTTAGGGATAAAATCGCCTAAAACAAGCAACCTTTATCGATTGGGGGAGAGGGATTGTAGGAATTTGTGACCTCATTGTCGAAGGTGGGGGCAGAAGCTGTGACACAATGTGACAAGGGGAGGGTGGTGGTTAGACAGGCAAAGTTCGTGTGACACCATTTATGGACAGCCCCTAACTGTACTACAGTACATAGTCGTTTGGTGACCTTGAACAAATCCTTCAATGTTATTTATTTGCAAATTTGAGAACTAAGCACTGCAGACCTACAGAATGAATTAGGAATTCACTACATACAGTACAGTAGACCATGATGATCCATGACGATAAATAAACAACTGAATTCGGGCCATAAGTATGTTAAGTATGTGAAGACATTTGTATGCAAATTGCGATTGGTTCAATACATTCATTCACGTAGTTCCAAGTGAACAGGAAAGGTCTACCTCATGAGGGAGTCCAACTGCTTAACACGGACTAGCAACTCCCACCATGCCTGCATACACAAATTAACAGTATCTTGAAATGCTACTATTGTATGGGGAATGTCAGCGGAATGCAAGAGCTGCCATACGGATGTATGGTCAAAGGCATCCTGGTCTGGTACAGCCATCCATAAACACAATCCTCCGTACTCTTCGGAGAGTTCAGCAAACAGGATCAGTCCAGCCTACGCATCCACCTGGCCGACGACGGGAGGCCACCAATGAAGCCAATTCCGCTGCAGTAATAGCTTACGTCCAACTACACCCACATACCAGCACGCAGGACATTGAACAGCACAGTGGGTTAAGCCGGCGTTCTGTGAGCAGGATACTCCACGCCAACAGATTTCATCCATACCACGTTCATTGCCACCAGGAACTTGAGGAACGTGATTACCAGGCCCGTCTTGACTTCTGTAACTGGCTGACACTGGATGTAGGGAATGGCGAGGTCACCCGTATTCTGTGGACAGACGAATCCCAATTCAGCAGGGATGGTGTGGTGAACACCCACAACACACATTACTGGAGCGTGGAGAATCCACACTGGCTGCGGGAGACACATCACCAAGTCAACTGGCGGGTCAATGTCTGGTGTGGGATCATAGGTGGTCGGATTATTGGCCCAATATTCTACCAGGGCACACTTAATGGTGCTAGGTACAAACAACTGATACTGGACGGGGTTTTGGAAGAGTTTGTGGACGAATTACCACTTGCAGCACGTCGACAACTATGGTACCAACTTGATGGTGCTCCCCCACACTTTGCAGCTATTGTGACGGAACGTCTCGATGAAGCCTTTCCAGGCCGTTTGATTGGACTGGTGGACCGGTCGGGTGGCCTGCACGTTCCCCTGACCTCAGTCCACTCAACTTCTTCCTGTGGGGATACCTAAAGGAGAAAGTGTACCTGACCCAACCTGCTGATGTTGCTGATTTGGAGGGACGAATTCGCGAAGCCTGTGCTGCTGTTAGCCCAGAACAGCTCGCTGCAGTTCACGCTAGCACCGAACATCGTGCAAGATTATGCGTTGGAGCGGAGGGAGGACATTTTGAACACTTTTTACACTGAGGGTATGTGTTAACCAGTGGTCTGTTATTTGCCCAGGTGCAGTTGTCGGTAACTGATGCACCAACGTTATCTCTCTTTTTTCGTCTGTTATTAGTGTCATCGGATGGATGACCTTACCAGCAAGCTATAAGGTCGTTATCGCTAACACCATTGGGAGTGTTTTCCAGCAGTACTGTTGCGTGGTTCTTTTGTATTTTTGTTAAGACTTTTGTTCAATTTATCAACTGATCCTGAAGCAACATAGGAAACTGCTGCCCGTAGGCTTCTCTGCTTATCCTCAGTTAGTTACATGTTGCAATGCTGGTTAGAAAAAAACTAGTCCGGCTTTAATTCGAGGGTGGCTTCACAGAACAGCAGCGTGAATGAAAGTAGCCTATTAAAAGTCGTTGAGAAGCCACACACAAGCTATCACCGTATCCCCTTTCAATTGTTGACCTTGGCATTCAAAAGAATGACCCCTTCTTCGGCTAATGTAATGTGTGGAGTCGTTGGCATGGTAGCTGCTGTTTGTTTACTCTTCCCCTAGAAGACGTTACCCGTTATTGACCACCACTTTACGTTTTTCTCAAACTGTTTGGCAGGGAAGCCACTCAAGCTGCACGACAGCATAATGCTTGTAATACCCATAACTCGTAAACGAATGATCCGATTTTCGTTCCATGTTTTGCATTGGTCATACCTTGCCAATGTCTACAAGTTTTAAATTTAAACTTAATGAAAATTTGCTCACCATGTTGCGGGTTCTGGAGTGTACCATTGCCAAAGGTGTAGACCTTTTGGCATCAAGGGGCATGGTCCTCTCTATGGCAAAGACTGTTTTGGTGATCTTCTCTAGGGATCCTCCTCTGGTGGGTTCTATCACGGTTGGAGAGTCGTTGGAGAGGGTTGCATCAAATAGTGTTAGATATCTGGGTGTGCATCTGGACCCCACTTGTCCTGGCAGAAGGAAGTGGCCACTGGCTGTGTCGTCCCGGCTCTGGATCCTTAAGTCCCTGACGACCAATGGTCTTGTTGCTAGAAGGTCGGTGGTGACCTCTATCTACAGCTAGTATGTCAGGGAGTGTGTGAATTTTCACCTGCCGTCCCTCGCCTGTGCAGAGCTGGGGGACCCAGGTGTCAATTAATGGCTGTCTCCGTACAGTAGTGGGCGCTCTGCCGTCAAACCCCGTCCTGGCTCTACAGGTGAAGGCGAGTGAATGCCCTCTGTATCAAAGAGCCAGGGAACTGATTTTGGCCCTGTGTCTGCGTGATGTCGCGAGGGGCAAGGATGACCCGGTTGCTTGCTGTTTGTCAGAGTTCTTGGTGTTGAGCAAAGTCCTTGTTGCTGCGTCAGCGTATGCAGGGGTTTGTGGCATCCGGTTTTGTGGCCCTTGACGGCCATGAGTCTGGTGTGGGGTGGTTACAGCTGTTTTTGATGTTGTGCCGCGCCCAGGAGTTCCGCACATTTACTGTGATATGTCATTCCACAGTGAGCGGTGGGTGGGGGTGGACCGGAGTTTTCTCCGGTGGACCGGTGCTTCTTCTAGCCAGGATTGCCTTCGGCCTTCAGTTTGTGCTTGTGGGTCAGGGGAGGAGACTGTGTCTCACTTTCTATTTTCCTGCCCGTTGTGGGCCAGGTTTTGGATGCATGCGGTTTTCTGCCCTGAATGGTTGCTCGATAAAGCTCTTGGGTTGGTTGCTCGTGGGAGAGGGTTTCGGGACGCTGTGAGGGGAGTAGTTGTTTTGTTTTTTGACCGAACTGGTTGTTTCGGCGGCGGGGGGAGCTAGTAATGCTTGTTGCACCGTGTGGTGGGAAACGATGGCTGGTGTGTGGTGGGGAGATGAGTGAGTGGTGATGTATGTCTCTGGATGTTTGTGAGTGAGGTGTCAGCAAAGGTGTGTGTGTGTGTGTGTGTGTGTGTTAGTGGCGGAGTGGGCAGCATTGAAGTTATTGTTGTTAGGAGTTAAGTTAATTCGTAACGTAGAATAGAGCATGAGGGGTCAAGCCCGTGTAAGCTCTTGCAAGAATAAATCAAATCAAATCAAATCAGTATACACGTTGTCATTGCCCGAACTTTGGCCGTCCAATCAGAAACGATGCCGACAATACTAACAATGGTTATAACAATACTTTTCTACTTATGTGCCCTCCCACGCCATTCCCGTTACACTCACAGGCTGTAAACCAGAAAAGGTATGCAGTTCGTAGCGTACTGCAGCCATTCGTCAAATTTCTTAGCTGGAAGCTTTCCCGTCATCTACGTATCGGTGAATAATCATCCTATGGGAATTGACATGGGAATGAGCAGACTAGCTAGAAATTAGAAACTAGTAACACGTTTGCAACGTTATTGAGAGTACAGTTTTGCATTGAAAGCCGCTTAGCTGACATTCCTACGCAATTTAGGTCAGATGGCCCATTGCTCTCTATTTTAACACAATTTAAGCTTTTGTGCCGCGTTATTATTTTTCGCCAAATAATGAAATATGTCCAACTATGCTTCAGGATATAAGACACTTATGAAATGGCGTAGCGCTACAATGGTTACGTCCTCAACAATTGAATTGATGTGATGTTTGTTGCCTAACTTGGTACGATGAACCAGCATGTGTCTAGATACGAAATATTCATTATTTATTACACTACCAGCTGCTTCTACGGAGCCCTGTAAAGGACGTGCCAAGAATTAAAAATTAGGTTTGTTATCTCGACATAACAAACTTTGTTATCTCGAGATAACAAACTATATTTGTTATCTCGACATAACGAATTTCCGTTTCTGCGATCTTACGGGAAGTAGTAACGGAAGAAGTTACGGAAGCAGAAACGGAAATTCGTTATGTTGAGATAACAAACCTAATTTTTTTTTGGTATGTCTGGTACAGGGCTCCGTAGCTTCAGTGGCATTAACACTTATTATTGTTTAGCTTAATAAATGTCAGCTGTCTTCAATGAAAAGATTTTGTAGCCTACAGTCAAATACAGGTATGCAATTTTTACTGAGCTGCGCCAAAAACACACCGAACAAGTCCTGTTAACAATTCAGTCAGGGAAATTGTAGGAAATTTAAGGCTACTGTGCACAATTTTCCAACTTTTATTTTTCACTTGTTAGTTGTTGTTTACATCCCAAGGCTTATTTTTTTTACATGTTGCCACCTTGGCCACCTTGGCAACACGCATTTAACGTATTAAGCATTAAATATGGCGGCCGAAATAGCGCTCAATTTTGCAATTTAGCCGATTATGCAAGATCCGTTATAAGTGATACACAAAAACGGTTGAAATAAAAGTTGTTTGCAATAATTCAATCTTCACTGTTATTCCCATGCATTTTTTTATATATTTCTTACGGTTCTTGAGAAAAATGGATTTTAGGCCATTTTCGGCCATTTTGTGGCTAATTTAATTCTAACAGACGTCTCAATTTGTCAACTTACTTTCAACTACTGCTGCGTCGTTTCTAATTCAGGTGAATGTTCTCCAAATAGATTCATTCGAAAGGTGGGAGTGTCTTCTTTGCAACAAAGGTCGTTGAAAGGGTCTACAACTGTTAGGAACCGTGCTACGCTCGTTTTACTAGGGGCTGGTTTCACAGTCACCATTGGATTTTCGCTCATTTTCAACTTTCAACTGCTATTGTGACGTGCCTGATTTATGTAGATGACTCCAACTAGATTCATTAGAAAGGTGGGAATGCCTTCTTTTCAACAAAGGTAGTTAAAAGGGTCTGCGACTGTTAGGAACCGAGGTAGGCCCGTTTTCTAGGGGAAGGTATCACAGTCACTGTTGGCCTTTTCGCTCATTTACAATTTTCAACTAGTGCTGAGACGTGTTCAATTTAGGTAGATGACTCCAATTAGATCCATTCGAAAGGTGAGAATGTCTTATTTGCAACAAGGGTCGTTGAAAGGGTCTGCGACTGTGAGGAACTGAGCTACGCCCATTTTACTAGGGGCTGGTATCACAGTTACCGTTGGATTTTTTTGCCAATTTACAACTTTCAACTGGTGCTGAGACGTGACTAATTTAGGTAGATGACTCCAATTAGATTCAGTCGAAAGGTGGGAATGTCTTCTTTGCAACAAGGGTAGTTGAAAAAGTTTACGACTGTCAGGAACCGAGATACTCTCGATTTATTAGGGGCAGGTATCACAGTCACCGTTGGGCTTTTCGCTCATTTACAATTTTCAACTGGTGCTGAGACGTGTCTAATTTAGGTAGATGACTCCAATTAGATTCATTCAAAAAGTGGGAATGTCATCTTTGCAACAAGGATCGTTGAAAGTGTAGTGTATGCCCAATTCCCCTCAGTGTAGAGGGCGCACCACTTTGCTTCACCTCTGGTATTGTGGTGCAATATGTAGCACAACGTCGTATGTGACGTCATGCATAATTGTGAATGAATAAAAAGGCATAGAGCCACCCTTCAGGTGGCCGCGCACGACAACGGAATAAAGCAGTATGGGTTGATTCCTTTGCCCTTAATGCAGCTTAGCCTTAGCTGTTTTACAGTAATGGTATAAGTTTAAATACATTACAGTTACGATGCGGTGGGATTGACCACTTTTAAAAGTCTTAAAAGTAATTTTAAGCCAGCTCCTTTTCTTGGAGACGAGATGTTGTAGAGTTTTTCTGACCAACCCCATGAACCACATGAGGGATGCCTGCCTCAAGTTTGCATGCCAACATCAAGTGGGTGTTGGGATACACAAGGTACTGTATTTTTTGTGCTAAGAAGTTTCCTGGTTGTCAAAAGTCAGCAGGATAGTCTGCCAAAAAATAGTGAGAACGCAATGGTGGTCTGGCATTTTTTGATTATTTTTTTTGATTATTCCCAATTTGGCAAGCACTTGTGCGTTAATTCCGGCGGACGGCCATCGCGTTGTAAAACGGCAAAGCTAGTGTGTCTTAGTTACTTGGCTTAGTAAAATTTCTGTTGTTGCTTGGGGTAAGACATGACCAACGTTGTTGGGTTATGCGATAAGCATTACGAAAGGTAGTGTCAGCCTTTATATTATCTAGACACACGCTAGTGTGTCGCGCCAAGTTAGGCAACAATCATCACAACAAACATCACATCAATTCAATTGTCGTGGTTGTAAAACATTGTAGCGCTGCGCCATAGCGTCAGTGTCTTATATCTTGAAGCATAGTCGTCCACATTTCAAGTACTTGGTGAAAATTAATAATACGGTACAAAACCTAAATTGTATTGAAATCAAGAGCAAAGACCCACCTGGCAAAAACTAACTCGTGTAGGAATGCCAGCTAAGCTGCTTTCAATGCAAAATCTGACCCTCAATAACGTTGCAAATGTGTAACTAGCTACTAGCTAGCTACTGGCTAGCTAATTCTATCCGCTCATCCCCATGTTAATTTCCATAGGGTGATTATTCATCGATACCGAGATAACGGGAAGGCTTCCAGCTATGAAATTGGACGAATGGCTGCAGCACGATACGAACTGCGTACCTTTATGGTTTGGAGCCTAGGGGTGTGACGAGGATGCCGTGGGATGGCGCGTAAGTACGAAAATATTGTTATAACCATTGTTAGTATTGTCGGCATCGTCTCTCATTGGACGGCTAAAGTTCGGACAATGACAACGTGTATACTGACGTGCGTGCCTAGACACACACTAGTGTAGCACGATAAATCTAAACAACGTTGCCAAAGAAATTGTATTCACGTCCAAAACTGGTGAAGAGACTACCAAGTTGAGAGTGGTTCGGCCCTTCAAAGGAGTGATATCAACACACTAAAACTAACGAAATAAAACAAATTACAACAAAATTAAAACCAAACCAAAAACCTTTAAAGAGGTGACTAAGTTGAGAATGGTTCCGCCTCTAGGCAAAAGGTAGTAGAAAAATGTTGAAAACCAATTTCTTGTTGACGTGCCACTTTATTACATATCTGCGCGGTAGTGGAGTTAAGTCTAAAACACCATTTAAAACAAGATGCACTAACACTGCATTAGTAATTCGACGTGTCGTATGGTAGAATACAAAAAAATCTGTAATTTACGTATGAAGTTGGAACGGCAGACATACCAACAGGACACTATTAAAAAATCTGAATGTATGGTGTAATGAAGAATATCTACTATATTGCACATTATATTAAAAAAAAATTGTCTCGTAACTTTTGCTACTACGATACGGCAAATGAGCCAGAATCATGTGTGCGACGATGCAATCACTGACCAGATAAGTTTTCATCGGACGCCGATATTGGTATTCTTACAAAAAAAACAAACTGAAAGCTTCGTTGTTGTGCAGTTTCCCATACCCGTTGTTCTTGTTCATCAGACTGTTACATTTTTTAAATCTTCGAACACCATATTTCCTACATTCAACAGGTAATTTGGTGGGGGGGGGGGGGGAGTAGGAGATATCATATTGCGCTGAGGGTACGTCAGGTTGACTATTTTAAGTTTATTTACACTTTTTAGGTGTATTAACAAAAGTTAAAATATTCACACGAAAATTGTGACAAAGTCCACATTGAATACAACACTGCAATTTCATGTGGCCAATTTTTGTTAGGCTACTCAATACAAAGTACTTGTTTTACTAGCGTTTTATATTATCTTTATTATTATTATTTGTAATTTTAAATCTGTGGTTAAAACTAATGTCGAACCAATAAAACTTACGCGAGTCTTCCTGTTACGGATTTTAAAAAAATCTAAAAGTCAGAGGCCATTAGGACTATCCCGCCCTTCCCTCCCTCTGGCCAGTCCGCCACTGTGAAAACAGGACATCATTCGCTTTGCTCACTCGTTCAATAGGAAACCACACCACAAATACGCGTAATAAAATATTGTAATATATCGCACCCGAAAAGCAGCGAGGATGGTGCAGTAATTAACAGCAAAGGTCTTATACGAGCATCGCATTCATTGTACCGTCCAGATTCAATCATAGAAATTCGGTGTACCATCCAGATCACCGCAAAGGTAAGTGATGACTCACTTTGTGTTGTTCTGCGCCATACGAGATCATCCATCTCGACGTACACGATAGCCTCTAACCGACCACAATGTTGAAGAGCTGACTTGCCGAAATGCGCAGTTACACGCCGCAATTTTTCGTATGATGGGCGTTTAGCGCACACCTTTACGCTGAGGAAGAACTGACGTCAGCCACTGATCGTGTACTATTTGACGACGGTTTTTCGCTCAGAGACCTTTTTAAAGGTTAGCGAACTAAAACCGGCGTAACTACAGCATAATACCTTGTGTGCTGGCGCACTGCAACTCTCCCCCCCGCATACTTGAATTTCGTCGGATCAGAATTGAACAAATGTGTCTGGTTTTTGAGGAGATATTGCTGACGTAAATCAGCTACCCCCGTTTTTTGGCCACTACCACATTAATAGGGTTCCCTGCAAAATTTATCCCGCCAGATGTCGCGACCACCGATCACGCTTCCGGCAGCACGGACGCACGCGGGAGCCAGCACTGTGTGAGCTGGCGGTCTGCGTGTTTGTGTAAACTTAGTAGCTCGAATTTACTAAATATTCAACCCCCGTTATTTATTGTGAGTAAATAAAAGACAACAGTAAAAATACCAACATTTTGCTGCGTTCCTATTTGCAAAAGATCAGAAGGACATTGTTATTCAAGGAGAGAAAAAGCGGCTGGTAGCAGCTATCGTAAAAAGCTGGTCGTCGAATGCGGCTGTTAGCTTACGATGTAATCGTTTCATACCTGGCATCAGCACTCTTAACTTATTACATTTTTTTCGAATAAAACGGCTATTCTGAAATTAAGTGGTTGTTGTTTATAGTTACGTGTTGGGCAGGCTTCGAAAAATTAGTAGTTTCTCGATGCATACGAATGGAAAAGGGTGACAAATACGGATTAGGCTACGTAAGTTCGAATATTTTTTTCCAAATTTTTTTCCGTTAATTTTTTTGCAACTAACCTAAACATTTACATTTTAGCCGGTTTCGTATATTGGTGTCTCTTTTTTTACCTTAAAAAAAGCATTTCTCGTAGCGAGACCGAAACAACAGAGGCTATAAATAAATTTTCTGTAACATTAACACATGAATACCATCAAATAAACGTCAACTGAACACTGGTTATTTTCAAGGAAAGGAAAAATTTTAATATAATTATTTTAATTAACAATTTCCATGCTGTTAAATTGAGAAACGCTTTTTAAGCCAATATACATAATTTAATCACATTTGTTAGGCCTGTTTATGTTAATGCAACTAGGCAAACGGAATGCCAACATCAGTAAATTAAAAGAAAATTCTTCCCTTTGGTACTCTAAGAAAACTCGCTCTAATCCTTAAATGGGGGGGGAGGGGGGAACACTAATTGTTACGAACTAATTCTGCCCAGTTTCGACCGAAAGCATTACGGCTAAAACTTTACTTTAGAAAAGGGGAAGTTAATGACCTGTTTAAAAAAAAGGAATGTAGGTGTAACCCAATACGAAATAGTTATAGGATAAAAAAAAAAAGAGCACTAAAATAAAAGTGATCTAAAAAGCACTGCAAACGAGTGGCAAACTGGCAGGAAGCATAACGGTCAGTAATGGCTTTTGCACAGATGGAATATTGCCATCCTGCACAGGAGTGAAGCCATTTAACGCTAAGAAAAAAAAAATGCTTAGTTTGTTTAAAATTTTCTCATACTATAAAGAGAAGTTTGATTTTGTGTTTTTTTTTCTTTCTTCCAAGTTGCCTAAGAAACCGGTTATTATTTACGGCCAGAAAGGGTGGGGAAGAGGGTTGAATATTAGACGACCCTCATATTTTCGATGAGTTTAACAAGAGCAAATAAAACAAATCTTTACTTCCTCCTGCTCAAAGTAAAAATATATGCATCGCTTCCCCTCCCCCACTGCCCTCCCCCCCCCACCCCAGAAAAAAAACCTGTTCTGGCTAACCAACATACCTGTAGATGATATGTAGTCAGATTAAATAAGCAGTTCACATTACAAATTCTCAACTGTACGGGAAACTTGCTACGTTTTTAAGAAAAGGATAAGTTCTTGAACATTTGAACGTCTGGTTTTTAAAATTTTATTTATATCAAGATTCATAGGTAAGTCGATTAAAAAAATATTCGAAACAGACAACTTAAAACCCTTTTCAACACGGGGCCAAGGCGTTTTTAGTCATTTAGACACTAAAACTGTATTTTCTTTTAAGCGGTTTTATTTCTGACCTCCCCCCCCCCGCGCCCAGAAAAAACAAAAAAACAATAGAATTGTGGTCCCGCTCTAACCACTCAAGGAAGCTCCAAAAGGCTTGAAACATTCATGATCATCCCCAATTTCGCCCCTTCGAAGATAAAAATAATGATCATTCCCTAATATTATGTGTTAAAACTGGTATTAATCCAGAAAACAGAAAATTTTCTTAACTTTTGCTACATGCAGACATACTGGTGTACGCAAAAATTATGTTGTGTGTATGTGTGTTGAGGGGGGGGGGAGGAGGGGCACAGTGCATGAAGGGGTGCCTTGTGCGAATAAAAAAAAACAGTCTGGGGGAATGCTGAAGTTCCCCATCGTGGTTGGGAACTTTGAAAACCAATACATTTTAGATCATTTTTCGGGTCCATGCAGCAACTTTTCAGAATTTTCAGCAACTTTATTGGGGGGGGGGGGGGACAATGGAGCAACTTTTCAATATCACCAGCCGCATTTTTTTTTCGAATTCTGAGATTGTAATGTTGGGCCAACATGACAATTTGAAATACTTTACTGACATTTACTATCAGAAAAAATCACTAAAAACAAGTTTGGCCTATGACATGGGGGCACCAGACTTTTCTTTTGGGGGAGGGGAGGGG
This sequence comes from Lithobius niger, assembly GCA_023313725.1. Lineage (NCBI taxonomy): Eukaryota > Metazoa > Arthropoda > Chilopoda > Lithobiomorpha > Lithobiidae > Lithobius > Lithobius niger. The sequence goes on along the minus strand of JAHWFP010016541.1, from coordinate 34,259 downwards.
AAGGGTAACTCGTGCCCTTGTGAGTTGTGCCCTCCCTTGGGGAGCCTCTGAGTAGACACCGAAGTGAAATTATAAAAGCCAACAAAACAATTCAATTTAACTAAACTTGCCGCAATGTGATATTAAAAAATTATATATTACTAATATCGTAAATATTGTGAAAATAATTTTCATCTATCTTGATAAATGCGTACAAAAACCCAATATCAATTGTATATTTTTAAAATTCGTTAAACGCTGTCTCTGTTTGAAGAATTTGTGTAAGGAACGGATTTGACCAGTGATGCAAATACGTGTAGGGCTGATGCTTCGTTTCTTTACACGACTGTCGCAAGCCTCAACACGGCTTAGTACTTCTGAACGTAACCATTAAATAAAAAGAAAGCATTAATCATTTTTACAAGATCTGTCTTCTATTTATTCTTTAATAAAAACAATTTTTTTCCGTGTTGTATTTAATATCTTTCTTCTTTTCGTCAACTTTCCTCCTAGCTGCAATTCTCGCCGTAGAGAAATGCTTGGTACAGCCTCATTTCCGGCGTTGCCGGAAGCGTAATCGGTGGTTTCGCCATCTGGCGCCTCGCGAGCTAACTATTTCAGCAGGGAACCCTATTCGACGTGTGACACGTCGAATTAAAAAAGGACTGATATCATATCAAAAACCAAAACTGGTAAAAGGGGCCTCCAAGTTCCGAATGGTTCGGCCCTTCAAAGGAGTGATATCAACACACCAAAACATTCGCCAACTTAATCACACTGAATAATACTTTAGACGTTAAATGAAAACTTGAACATTGCTACCAAAAGTAGCAGTGTTCAAGTTTTCATTTAACCTTCGAACTATTAAGCGGTGCGATTAACCTGGTGAATGTTTTGGTGTTGTGATATCACTTCTTTGAAGGGCCGAACCATTCGGAACTTGACGGCCCCTTTTATCAGTTTTGGTTTTTGATATATCAGTCCTTTTTTAATACTTTAAGCAAGAATAACTGTTGAGTGAATTGTTTTAATTAACAATTGTTTACAAAATTTAAAGGGCAATTACATCCATTTTGACATTCATGCTTTACTTTTGGATCATTTACACAATAACTAAATACAAGAATTGAGGCAAGAATGTGTTACGTACGTCCGATACAACAATTTAATTAATGCATCACCAAAACACGACATGGAGACCGCCATTGTTTTGCTGGAACGCGTAAAAATTAATGCCGACTGATGTCTTTCTTCGATTTCGACTCGCAGCCGATTGAGTAGCTTTATTGGCTGTGAGAGCTCGAGCGTCAGACGGCCTTAGCTGGACGCTTGAGCTCTCACAGCCAATAGCGTTGGACGCTTGAGCTCTCACAGCCAATAGAGCTATCTCATTCGGCTTCGATCGAAATCGAAAAGTGATATCTGTCGGCATTAATTTCTGCGCTTTCCAGCAAATCAATGGCGGTCTCCGTACCGTGTTTCGGTGATGCAATAATTAAATTTTTGTATCGGACGTACGTAACGTATTCTTGTCTCAATTCTTGCGTTCAGTTATTGTGTAAGTGATCCAAAAGTAAAGCATGCATGTCAAAATGGATGTAATTGCCTTTTAAGAGAGCTGTAGAAGCTGAGTGATTTAGATAAAAATCAAATTTGTGAAATTTTGTTAAAACCACTAAATTTAAAAGATTTAAAAGGTAGTACTAGTTAAAAGATGCAAAACCTTGTGTGTTTTGAAAGATTTATACAAAGGTGACTACTAATTTAGAATCTTAAATGTTGGTATGGTTATAAGGTTTACTTGCGAAGTAAGTCCATGTTAAAAGATTTAGAGTTTTGGCTACCTTAACGCTCAGGGGCTGTTCAGTAAAGGATAATGACCGAAAACCGCGGGCATTCCTAAACAATGCCCGAGGGCGCGCAGCGTCCCGAGGGCCATTGTTTAGGAATGCACAAGGTTTTCGGTCATTATCCGACTTAATGCCCATTACGGCGAAGAGCTCGTTCCCATTGTCGGCTATTGTTGGAAGACGTTCTACGCTTTGAAAGAACGTGGTATTGTTACGGTCTTGAAATAACGGGACATTGTTTTACATTATTGGTAAAGATTCGAAAATGGTTGAACGTGTTGCGGGAAACTAAAATTCTTGGTAGGGTACTGATGATCAAAATGCCTTATCGTATTCCGTGTTTGTGCTTTTCGATGTGCATGTTTGTGTGTTGCGTGGCAAAAATGAGGACACAACTTTAACACAAAGACAACAAACTTTGGCTGGTCAAATGAAAATGGGCGACAATACCTTGAATACATATTAAACGTTTCAAAAATGAATCAACGTGGGTTAAAACATATAAAAGGAAAGAAGAAAACAAGCCGAACAGCTACGTGATCTAGGGACGAATTGGGTTGCTAGTTTGAAACCGGGTCATGCTACTCCAAAGGTGGCTCACTGTACTACGTTAATTCTAGTGTATTATTTTTGCTGTTTGGCTTGTTTTCCTCTTTCCTTCATGTAATTTACAGGAATTTGTGCTTATTTATTTAAAACATATAAAAGTGCAACCAAAGAGAGTCAAAGCATTTTCTCTTCCCGACAATCCTTTTCGTTGTCCTGGCAACGTGCACAGACTGTATCAAAATTATTGGCCCGAACATGCAAATACTAAGGTTGTGTATTTTTGCCCCAAAAAGAAATACAGTAATAACATTTTGTATTACAACCACCCCGTGGGAAAAAATGTTCCGGGCAACACCATCAAAAATGTTGCAACAGATGCCAATTGCTACGTTGGATGGCTAATTAAGCAATCACAACATTCGTGTCAGCAACAACTTTGTATCGACCCAACGTAGAAGAGTAGCTCATTATGCAAACAACTGGCCACCGTAACTTGAAATCCTTACAACAGTACAAGAAAAGTAGCCGTGGTATGCAAGCAAATATCATCGGTATTTTGAACGTCGTAGCAAATGTATCAGGCCGGAGTGTTACAAATGAAAACCTGGTCAAACATTTGGTGATTAAAAACTGCAACCATTTTACAATCATTACGTAATCTTTTGTAAATGTAACGGCGTTGTAATGTAGTGCTTTGCTACTTCAAACGTGTTTTTTGTTTTGTTTTGTTAAAATAAGCAGTTTTTCAAACCCCGGGCATTCCCTAGGGAATGCCCGCACTTTTCCCGCCTTCAGATGAAAGTGCGGGCTTTCCCGGCAACAATGGTTTTTACATTGTTGCGTATTGTTTCAGCTGGGCTTTCCTTCGCCGAAAAGGGCATTAAGCAAGCTTGATGAACTCAAACTTCATGTAACTACGGAAAATCCTGATGTGATCTGTGTCACTGAGACGCACCTTTCCAGCAGAGTGGAAGTAGTGGGAAAATGCAATTTGGTGAACTCAGAGGACAGATACCAAGATGGCCCCCCACCCCCATGTAAATCGGAAGTGCCACCATCTTGGAGAAGACCATCAATTTGGAAGGTCATGACGTCACATTCGGCCCGCCATTTAGAATGAAGTCACTTCCGGTCTTTAAAGGAACCGGAAGTGTCTCCATAATGGTTGGGGTGTCCCAAATTGAAGGCGACCATTTTGGGGTGTTCAATATTGAAGGTGGCCATTTGGGGTTTCAGTTTCAGTTTCGATTTCTGAAATTATTTAAAATGCCCATACCTCGGGAACCATTGGTCCTAGAGCAAAACGGGTCAAAATTTGGCCACCCTTTCAAGAATCCCACCGGGGGTCCAACCTAACTTATGGCCCACCCAAAATTCCAGTTCCGCAGTTGGCCCGCAGAACCGTTGGTCCTAGAGTGAAACGGTTTGGGATTTAGCATGCCCAGGCTGTACCCTACGTGTGGGCCCCTCGGAAATCAGGTACTCGAATTTTTGCGAGTTGGCCCTCCCCAATAACTTGGGAAACGTTGGTCCTAGAGCGAAACCACTCAGAATGTGGGTTCCCTCGGCTGTACCCTATGTGTGGTCCTCCTCGGAACTTGGGTACCGTCATTTTTGGGCAGTTGCCCCCCCCCCCCGTGTTTCGACTTAACTGGGTGTAACTCGGGAACCGTCCGTCCTAGAGCTAAACGGTTCAAAAGTTGACTTTCCCCAGGTCTACCCGGCGCTAATAACAACTCTGTTTATGTTCCAGTTGAGATAGCTTCGCCTTCAAGCTTCTTATCCGTAGGAAGTGCTGTTCGCCGGCCAGTGGCGTCAGGACATTACGTCCCTGGTGGCGTGTCCATATGGAGTGTTTGGAAGGCTGATTGAGATACCTTAGACTACTGTGGTATTTGAGCCACTAGAGGTATGGAAGAGCTGAGGTATGCCAACGAGTGCCATTAAACAAGGAATAACATTTATTACATTGTGTGAAGTAAAACTCTACCTGTTTATTCAGGAAAACTTTGCCGTTAAACAACTAAAAGAAATCAAACTTTCCACTCCGTTTAGTGAGGTTAGATTTTGTCACGAATTCATGAAGACCATGATTTCAAGTCGATCCATTACTGCTGTTTCGTTCTTGTGTTTTGGCCAATTCTGATTTGTTTGTTTGGTGTTTGTTTTTTGTTTTTTTTTATTTCTTACAGGTCCAGTCTGGCTGGTACGAGCGAGTGTCCTGTGTGGAAAGTAAGGTTTTGAAGAAAATAAGACGATTTCGCAAGAATAATTGAGCCGAATTCTGAACTCTAAAAGTTGATCTTTGCAAGAATAAACTTGTTAAAAAACTAAATTGGAAGAAAAATAGTTAAAATAATTAATTGTACATTGTTAACATCATTGAATTTTTAAATTTGAATAGGAGAAATTTCCTATATTATGTACAGACTTCAACTTTTGTATTTTTGAAAATTTTAGATAATGACTTTCAAAAATATTTTTTTTAGGGGAGGTGAGTGGGGTGTGCGCCCAATAGCCCTCAGTGTAGAGGGCGCACCACCTTGCTTCACCTCTGGTATTGTGATGCAATATGTAACATGACGTCGTATGTGACGTCATGCACAATTGTGAATGAATAAAAAGGCATAGAGTCACCTTTCAGGTGGCCGCTCATGAGATCGCAATCAAGCAGTATGGGTTGATTCCTTTGCCCTTAAGGCAGATTAGCTTTAAGGTGTTCTACAGTAATGGTATAAGTTTAAATACATTACAAAAAGAGTCGGCAACTGTTAGGAACCGAGCTACACCTGTTTTACTAATGGCTGGTATCACAATTACCGTTGGATTTTTTGCTAATTTACAACTTTCAACTGGTGTTGAGACGCTTCTAATTTAGGTATACCCTTTCAACTACCCTTGTTCCCTTGTTACAAAGAAGGCATCCCTACCTTCCGAATGAACCTAACTGAAGTCATCTATTTAAATTAGAAACGTCTCAGCACCAGTGGAAAATTGTAAATGAGCGAAAAGTCCAACGGTGACTTTGCTACTTGCCCCTAGTAAAATGGGCGTAGCTCGGTTCCTAACAGTCACAGACCCTTTCAACTACTCTTGTTGCAAAGAAGACATACCCACCTTTCGAATAAATCTAGTTGGAGTTATCTACCTAAATTAGGCTCGTCATCTCCTTTTCGTATCTCCTTTTTGTATACAACTTCAGTTATACAGGGTGGTCCAAAAGTCGGGCCTACCTGAATATATCCTAAATGGTGTCAAATATCCTGAAAACAAGTTTATAGTAATAATGAGTAAACAGCGGGGATTCAGATGAGTGTAAAGATGATGACCTTGAAGACCTCCATCAAGGTCATCGCGTTGCTAACTTCTAAAGGAAGCACCGTAGACCATCAGTGCAAATTTGAAAGTTGTAGGTAATCATTAAAAACTGCCAACCCAAGAAACAGAATGGAAATCCATGTAGAAACGCCAGAGTTATGTGCAAAATACCCTTTTTGCACATAAACTTCACTGCAAGAGCTACTTGTCAAGCAGTGAAGCACACCGCACACTGCTGGAGAAGCTCGAAAAGAAAACTGAGATGCAGCACATATCAGCCGGAATTCAACTACTCCCAATTTGGAACCATGTAGTCATTTTGTAATTGGGGGGGGGGGGGGGTTCTTTCGTCTAGTCTTTGTAAGGGGTCATGAAGTGTTAGTCTCTGGCAAAGGGATGGAAGTTAGAGAAGATGTAAACAAACTAGAGGGGAAATTAAAGGTTAAGCTCCAATGGCACATTCATCATTGGAATATGATTCTTTCAATGTTTTTGGGAACATTTTATTATTTGTAATCAGCCTTGTTCTTTCTTTAAAACTGTCACAGCACATTTTTCACAGCTACTAAATAGAATTGACTACAGATATCATCGATGGATAGCCTAAAAAGGAATACGAAACTTTCCTTTTTGTTTATTTCCTGGGGAATGAAAAGGAACAGAGTTTCGTTTTGTATCTTGAGTTAATAGGGAGCTGGTCAAGATTTTAGTCAGTCTCGTGGAATGGG
>JAHWFP010016541.1:6224-27735 GCA_023313725.1 Lithobius niger | reverse complement strand
CCCCCCCCCCCCCACCCACCCCCGGTCGCCATTAATAATGACCCATCCCTAAGGCTGATTAAGAAATAAGAACTACACTTCAGCACACTTCAGCCATAATTCAACTACTCTCAGTTAGGCTGATGAAACATTAATTACCTGCACTTCAGCGCAGTTCAGCCGTACTTCAACTACTCTCAGTTAGGCTCATGAGTAAATAATTAACTGCACTTTAGCAAATTTCAGCCAGATACACAGAACACTGTAATTTCAGATGGCAGCCTACGCCAATGCAGAACTCGTGGACATGATCGTGTGCTATGGTTTGGCCTACGAAAATGTTCGTGAAGCTCTTCGAATTTATGCAGAACGGCATCCTCAACAAAGGCATCCAACAATACGAACGTTCAACAGGACACTTGCTCGTTTCCCTGGAAACGGGCAGCATTGTAGCCCGTCCTCGAACAGGTCGGCCTCGAATTGCAACAGACGACAACAATAGTGTGATGGTTCTCGCAGCAGTAGCCGAAAACCCGCATACCAGTAGTCTGCAGTTGGAAGGGCACTTGACATTAGTCATCAGTCTGTCCTACGTGTCTTGAAGAGGAACATGTTCATCCATGTTCATCTTCATCAGGTGCTGCGAGCAACAGATTATGACCCCCGTCTGCAGTACTGCGATTGGTTCTTGGGAAGAACTACTGCTGACCCTTTATTTTTCAATCATGTATTTTGGACGGACGAGGCGCAATTCACACGGGATGGCATCGTGAATACGCACAATGTGCACTACTGGGCAGACGAGAATCCTCACTGGTTGCGAGAAGCCCGACATCAGGAACAATGGCGGTTTAATGTCTGGTGTGGGATCCTAAATGGCCACATCATTGGCCCAGTATTCTACGATGGAATCTAAATGGGGAACGCTACCTTGAACTCATTGTAGATGACGTTGTAACTGACGTTATGGAGAACCTTCCACTAGCGACGGTGCAGGCAATTTGGTACCAACTTGATGGAGCCCCACCCCATTTCTGTAGAACTGTGCGACAGCGGTTGGACGCTTTGTTCCCCGGACAGTGGATCGGTCGAGGTGGCCCAACGGCTTGGCCTGCTCGATCACCAGATTTAACTCCGCTGGACTTTTTCCTGTGGGACCACGTTAAAGCCCAAGTGTGTGAAACCCCCATAACAACAGCTGAAAACCTAAAGGAACGGATACGTGCAACATGTAGAGCCATCCCTGCAGCAACATTCGAATGGGTACTACATTCCACAACGTCACGGGCACAAGCATGCCGCAATGAGATGGGACACCATTTCGAGCACCTTCTTGATTGATTTTCATCTTAGTTTTATTCCACACAAACGTGATGGTCCAAGTTGCCCCCCCCCCTCTTTGTTGGTCAAAATTAATCCTCCATTTCTGACTCAATAGTAGAGGTTACGAAAACAGCCTTCAAGTTGCAAGTTTGCAGCTTTTGTAGTTGTTTACAAAGTTATTTACAATTAATTTATTTACAAGTTCGTTACAGTTATGTAGGCCCATGTTATTTGTTTAGTACCCACTAATAACATGTCTGACCACATACCACACCCGTTGGTTCTGAACAATAAAATGGTGACAAAAACATTGTTCAAATTTCACGCAATGAAATACACAAAACTGGCTAATACCCGTAAAACAACAAACAAACATGAAATAAACAGCGTTGGGATAACTGTGTACAACAGACCGGAGATGGTGGCTGGTCACTGCCTTCTAACCGTTCCATTTGCTTCACTGCTTGACAAGTAGCTCTTGCAGTGAAGTTTATGTGCAAAAAGGGTATTTTGCACATAACTCTGGCGTTTCTACATGGATTTCCATTCTGTTTCTTGGGTTGGCAGTTTTTAATGATTACCTACAACTTTCAAATTTGCACTGATGGTCTACGGTGACGGTCTAAGATGGGCAAAGCAGTCCTCCGAAATGAATTGATTTCTGTCTTGTCAAGACCGGAAAACGCATTTCACTAAATGGAACATCTATCCAACCGATACAAGAAAACGTATAGCATGTAAAAGGTCATTTAGAAAACATAATGTACATCATACTCATGACAATCATTTTAATCACAGTAGCAATGAAACGCAAGATCAGTTGGACAAGACGGGTGCCGACAAACAATTTCTTGCGTGTATTCTCATTAATGTGCGGAGCCTAATTGCAAATATGGGGGACCTTCACGTCCTGCTTGCACTTAACATTTACGACATTTTATTTGTGGTTGAGACCTGGCTGACACATGCTATTACTGATGGAATGGTCACTGGAGGTGTTGCGTACGATATCATTCGCCGCGACAGAGGTGCTAGGGCAGGGGGTGTGGCAGTAATTTTTAGAAAGGGATTGCCAGTGGTACTGAAGGGGTGCGCTGCTGGGGTGGAGGCGGTGTCAATACTAATTCCCTCAGCAAAATTAAATATCATTACTGGATATATACCAGACGGGAAAGATGAGACGATGATCGATAGCATGGCTTCGTATATTAACTCGGTAATAGCCCGCGATCACTCTAACATAATTTGGGTGATTTAAATCTTTCATCTGTGAACTGGGAGACAGTTGTGGCTTCCGATAGATTACACCAGAAGTTTCTGGATTCCATCGCGGATTGTAGGTTCACCCAATTTGTAATGGAACCCACCAGAGGAGAGAAAATTCTAGATCTAATTTTAACTGTTAACGATCGTACCGTCTTCGATGTTGGGGTGGGCACGAGTCTCGGACTAAGCGACCATAGCACAGTGTCTTTCAAAGTCCAACACAAAATTAGAATGACTAACAAAAATGTAACAACCAACATTGATTTCGTGCACTTGCGCCAGCTTTTGGCTGACGTGGATTGGAACAACATCTGGTAAACTCGATGCAGGTTGATCATACATGGTCACGCATGATTGACATCGTTGATGAATTAGTTGCAGTCAGTAGCCATAAAAATATCAAAAAAGTCCGTCAACTCCCAAAAGCCGTACGGAAGCTTTTAAATAACAAAATAAAATTATGGAACCGCTATCGAAAAAATCGTAACGCTTCAAATCTGGCAGCTTACAATAAGTGCAAGACTTCTTACTCAAATCTGGTAAAAGAAATACGTGCCACAAACGAAGCCAAAGTGCTTTCGGAAGGAAACTTAGCATCGCTTTTCCGCTTTTATCGTCGGCAAACTGGCAATTCTAGATCGATCCCTCCGTTATTGTCCGGGGAAACATACATAACTGAATCCAAAGAAAAAGCTAAGATCCTCAATCTCGAATTTTCTAAAAATGGGGTAGTCGACAATAACAAAATCCCACTTTTTAAATTACCAAATGATATTGTTTTTAAAACTTCTTGTCCTCAAATTAATTTTACTGCTGATGCCATAACCTCTGTATTGCAAAAACTCAAACCTAGCCATGCAGTGGGGCCCGAGGGCTATTCTGCCTTCTTTTACAAAAATATCGCCAAACAAATTGGTATCCCTTTGGCCATTATGTTTTCTCAATCGTTTGCCACTGGTGAACTACCCTCCGTGTGGTTGACAGCAAATGTTGTCCCAGTTTTTAAGAAGGGAAACCCTGCGGATCCTGCCAACTACAGGCCTATCTCATTGACATCGGTTCCATGCAAGGTTATGGAGACATTTCTACGCAGAGAAATGTTGGAGCATATTAAAAACAACAATCTTATTACGAATGACCAATTTGGTTTCTTACCTGGTCGCTCTGCAGTACATCAGCTCCTTATTGCATTAGACAAATGGTCGGAGGCACTTGATCTGGGAGTCGAGACGGATGTCATTTTGTTTGATTTCAAGAAAGCCTTTGAATCTGTTATTCATAGCAAATTGCTTTTTAAATTAAAACAGTACCGTTTTTCCGATGAACTGCTGGGCTGGATTACAGCATTTATCCAAAACAGGACCCAGCACGTAATTGTTGATTCAGAAACATCCGAAAAAAGAAACATCATCAGTGGGGTTCCCCAGGGCTCAGTCCTGGGCCCGCTGTTGTTTGTATTGTACCTAAATGACCTGTCTTGTAATCAATATGCAAACCAGGAGAAATTTGCAGACGACCTTAAACTACATTCGGTGGTTTTAACGGAGGCACATCATAAATCCCTTCAGGAGGGCGTGAATGACGTCGCGAAATGGGCAGACGACTGGCAGCTGCCACTGTCCACCAGTAAATGTATCCACTTTGCAGTTGGCAACAGCGAAAATCGTTATACCTATAGATTAGGCTCCAATGATTTACCAATGACTGACTCAACTAAAGATTTAGGCATTTGGTTCAGGCATGATCTGAAAACATCTTCCCACTGCAACAACATTACACTTAATGCCAATCGCAGATCTGCTGTCGTGCGTCGCTGTTTTAATTCGGGAGACATCAACATTCTTATCTGGGCGTACAAGGTGTATGTACGCCCAACCCTGGAATATGCAAGCCAGGTGTGGTCACCGGGTCTGCTAAAAGACATTGACAGAATCGAGTCGGTGCAGAAAAGATTCACCAAGTCAATCCCCGGTATGAGAAATCTGACGTATACCCAGCGGCTGAAAAGTTTAAACCTTGACTTCTTGGAGCTTCGAAGCTTGAAGGCCGATCTTATCCTCGCTTACAAAATTCTGCACGGGTTAACACCACTTGAGCTATCGATACTTGAAATGAGCTCTAGTACAAAAACTAGGGGTCACAGCAAAAAATTGATCACCCCATTTCACAAATTAAATTGTAGGCATCACTTCTTTAGCGTCCGGGTGGTTCCTGCCTGGAACTCATTGCCAGAACTCACTGTCAATGCCCCTTCGGTCAACTCCTTCGGGGAACTTTTAGTGAGAGCCAAACTGTGTCCATTCCTGCTTCGGCCAGAATTCTGTTGGTTGTAACTCGGCTGGTTAAAAGTGGCCTTCCAGCCCTCACCTGTCCGGTCGTGCTCTATTTGCACGACAAATGTTTTATTATTATTATTATTAGCAACGCGATGACCTTGATGGAGGTCTTCAAGGTCATCGTCTTTACACTTATCTGAATCCCCGCTGTTTACGCATTATTACTATAAACTTGTTTTCAGGATATTTGACACCATTTAGGATATATTCAGGTAGGCCTAACTTTTGGACCACCCTGTATAATGCCCAACATGGGCGTATTGACTATTTATTAAAGTTAAAGTTAAAGTCATAATAGCAGTTGAAAATTGAAAACGAGCTAAAAATCAAACGGTCACTGTAATACCAGCCCCTAGTAAAACGGGTGTAGATCGGTTCCTAACAGTTGTAGACCCTTTCAACAACCATTTTTGCAAAGAAGACATTCCCACCTTTCAAATAAATCTAGTTGGAGTTATCTACCTAAATTAGACACGTCATCTCCTTTTCGTATCTCCTTTTTGTATACAACTTCAGTCATATAACGCCCAACATGGGCGTATTGACTATTTATTAAAGTTAAAGTTAAAGTTAAAGTCATAATAGCAGTTGAAAATTGAAAATGAGCTAAAAATCAAACGGTCACTGTAATACCAGCCCCTAGTAAAATGGATGTAGCTTTTCAACAACCCTTGTTTCAAAGAAGGCACTCCCACCTTTCGAATGAATATATTTGGAGCTATTCACCTGAGAGGGAGTCAGAGTCACATCTAAACGGGGCGAGCACTAGAGAATAAAAGACGAATGAAACGAGTGTTCAGCGCTCTTTTTCTATTGGAAGGAAGTGCAGGCCCGCACAAGGAAGTGCAGGCCCGCACTTCCGGGTTAGCGACCTGGTTATTGGGTAATTTACAATTAAATCTCTAGAGGGAAAAAACATTTGCGAATTAAAATGTTAAAATGAACGGTAACATAAATTTTCGTAGTAATAGAAACGTGGTACTTGACTATTCAATGTGGAATTTGTCACAATTTCGTGTGAATATTTTAACTTTTGTTAATACACCTGTAGTGTACTTGACTGATACACCTTGCACCGCGTGGATAACTATGGCATAATGAATAAAGACTACAAGTGTTGTGTAAGCTACAACTGAAGAGACAGTTTACTTCTTGTTGGCAGGCTGTTAAATAGCTGAGTACAGACATGTGACAGGAAGTCCATTTGTATGGCATATTAACAACTACAATATGAGCTAACCTAAAAGAATTAGTTATGGCAAACAAGGATGGTTAACAAAATGGAACCCAACTTGACAGCAGCCATTGTGGTGCCACAAGTAACGACACCACAATACAGGGAACGAAAAAAAATTCTAAGCCTAGCTGAAAAATAAAGTATGTATTACGTAGGCAAGATATTTTTTTAGTTTACTGTCTATTTTTAAGAAATTACATAATTTTTCGCTTTCAAAGGGAAGAAAATAAACATTTTGGAAAGCTGTGTACAAAATCATAAACTCAAGAATTACAAGATAAGCGATAAATGATACATTGAGAAACTGACTGAAAACTTATCAGTTTGAAATTTTATCTTCGGAGCCCTATTCACTTTTCTTTTATTTAAATATAACATTTGTTGATGAAGTTGCTTATTTTGTTGTTTTTAGAATTTTCAGCAACCAATATTGCAGCTAAAACGCTACAAGACAGCTGTCGACATCTGGCATCCACTGCGTTAGCCTGGTTGCAGATGAAGTTTATTAGAAATTCACCGGACTGATTGCTGATGCTCCGAACAGCATTGGTTCTGATGCGGAAGAGATTTTTACATGAAAAGACAAAAAAGAAACATGGTAATAAAACCGAGAAATCAATTTTTCTCACGAACAATAAAATCAAAACATGTTTTCCTAATTTTAAAGGAGGACGTTTTTAAAATTTACAGAGTCAGTTCTCCGCACGAGTAACTAGGGACCATCACATGTTAGCGATAACCGCACATGTTAAAAAAAATTCTCATCGAATTTACAAATAACCGATTACGAACATAAAACGTAGAAGTAGTAGCCACACTGTTAATTTTTAATTCTAAGACTACAAATTAGGCTTGTCTGGGGCTTTACGTAATCTCTTAGATCTTGGATTTACATTTGGAAATTGTCCAGTCTCATCACTGTGCGCTGGTGATGACACAATTTTACGTTTGTGATTTGATTTGGTTTTCGCACGTTTTGGTGTAGGCGACGCTTGCTCAGCAGATTGCGTCGTTACAAGTAACGGAGGTTGCGACCTTTCCGGCTTTCTAATATCCTCGGCAGGGGCGCTGGAAACGTTAGCCAAAGGCGATTCAATTACGTTGTCGGACTTATCTACTGCCTGTGTAAGGGGTGATTCCTCTCGTAAGGTGTTGCCACCTGGTGACTTACTTCGCAAATTATCAAGCGATCCACCTAGCCCTTTGATTCGTGATTGATAGCCCTTAGTAACAGGCAGAGATTGCCTGGATTGACCTACAGATTTTCTCAAAGGAAATACGTCAGCGGAAAACTGCTTCTCATGACGTTTGCCGCCAAAAGACATGCGCTGTTTCGGTTTAGAGTTAAGTTCGGATTTTGAGTGAAGTTGCTTATTATATCGGGAATTATGCATGCTGGAATTGTCGGTTTTAGACTTTGGGATTTTCGCTTTTGGTGACTGCTCAGCACAACGATTATCAACGGTACGTGGTCTTAATTGCTCGCGATGTTTGCGATATTCATTGCCGCTAGTGTCAACTACATTATAGGACTGGTGTTCACAAACTTTATGCACTACGCCACTAGACCATAACTTAGAATTAGTCACGCTAAAGTCACGGTACCATACGTTGTTGCCAATTTGATATAATTTCAACTGACAGTGTTTTGTGCTCTCAATTTGTTTTAACTGATTTCGGCGAACAACTGTGGCAGGGTCGGGAAACAACAAAACCAGTCGAGACTTCAATTCTTGATTAAAATATAACTTTCCGGGTGTAGCTTGCGTGGTAGCGGAGAAAGTGATTCGTGCTGATAAAAAATAGGAATTTATACTTTCCTGTATTGTGGATCCCTGGCGCCGCGCAGCTCGATAAACTCTTTTAAAGTTTCGGACATAAATTTCAGCAAGACCGTTTGTCCACGGAGCGAAGCTTGGTCCAGTCATGTGCCCGATACCGTTACTTTTAAGCCAATTTTGAAATTCGTTAGACATAAATTGTGCAGCATTGTCAGTTACTAAGCTGTCCATCAAGCCGTATTCGGCAATGTGGTTATTTAACACATCTATCACTCTGGCAGACATTGTGGATTTCATTTTGTGCACGAAGGGGATTTTTGAGTGTGCATCCACAAGGATAAAAACATGTAATTATCCATCGGGCCAAGGAAATCGGCGTGAAACCTAGCATTAGGCTTCAGTGGATATTCCCAAGTGTGTTTAGACCCAACTGCTTGAGTATCTTTGTACTCTTGACAATTTTGACAAGATTAAACTTTGTGCTCAATGTCTGAATCGATCTTAGGCCACACCTTTTGCATAGCTAAACCTTTCAGTTTCACTATTCCCAGGTGTGCACTGTGGCGATCCTTCAAAATTTGTTTTTTCAAGGCTGTCGGCACCAGGATCCTATACCCCCAATATAAAATTTTGTTTTCAACAGAGATCTCAGTGCAAAGTACGGTAACAGGTCAGGGTTTTCACACTTTTCTGGCCAGCCATGATTCACGTAACGATAAACTTTTGACAAGATTTTATCGCGTTTGCTTTTGAGAACTAGGGTCTCGTTTAAAACTGGTAAGTTAGAAACAGTTTCGAATGCAAGAACGTTATACTGGGTGTCTGCTTCTTCAAACTCCTCAGTATTTGGTAGGGGAAGTCTGGATAACGCGTCGGCAGTTAGGTTTTGTTTACCGGGGATATGTTCAAACTCATAATCGTATGCATTTAGCATAACTGCCCATCTTTGAACCCTGGCTGCTGCCATTTGTGGAATTCCATATTAACGCCTTTTGGTCAGACTGTAATATGAATCGCTGACCATAAACGTACTCATGAAACCGCTTTACTCCCCAAGTCACACTGAGAGCTTCTCTGTCAAAATTCTCTGTCAAAATGGCTGTAGCCCTGCTCGGCCTGGGTTAGCATTCGAGGCGAAAGCTATAGGACGCGATTCGCCGTTTTTCATGACATGCATTAAGTAAGCCCCAACCTCATAAGGTGAGCCATCACAAACGAGCTTTAGTTTTAATTTTGAATCGTAATGTACTAAAACTTTGAATTTAATAAAAACTTCTTTCACTTTACTAACTGCTCGGTCACATTCCCCATATCCCCATACCCATTTCACACTAGAGCTTAATAACCGAGTAACTGGTGACAGAATATGAGCAAGGTAAGGTAGGTATTTTGAGTAATGATTAACGAAACCCAAAAAGCTCTGTAGCCTCTTGAATACAAGTTAAGTTAGGAGCGTTTGTGACTGCTTCAATAACCTCAGGGAGTGTATGCAAGCCTTCAGCATTAATCATGTGGCCTAAATACTTTAATTCAGGCCGCGATAGTTTGCACTTCTCGAACTTAAGTTTGGCTCCTGCATCTTGTAAAGCAGTTAACAGCGTGTTTAAAGAATCGTCATGCCCTACCTCCTTCCCACTTACTAGGCTGTCATCATAGAATGGGAGACATTTGGGGATTTTACTATTGATTTGTGTCATGACCCTCTGGAAAATTCCAGGACTGGACGCTAGGCCCAGAGGTACATGCAACCATCGAAATAAGCCTAGGGGTGTATTTATTGTTAATGTTCTTGGGACTCTTTATCGAGCTCAATATGCAGAAAAGCTTCCTTAAGATCGATAACGGAAAAAGTGTCACTGCCTGCTAACTCACTAAATAATTCTGCGGCCGTGGGGTCCGGACAGTGGACCACCTCCAAGTGAGGGTTCACAGTGATCTTATAATCACCTATCACCCTGATTTGGCCGTCAGGTTTATGAACTATGACGATCGGCGTAGACCACTGTGAGGTCTCCACAGACTTTAGAATTCCTAGGCCCTCCAAACGTCTAATTTCTTGGTTGACCTTTTCTTTTAGTGCCAATGGAACAGGTCTGACACGACTATACACAGGTTTAGCGTCGGGTTTTAGATGTATCTTAGCTTTAAAATTTTTGTACTTACCCAAACCCTCACTAAATAACTCAGGGAAACCCTTTACTATTTCAGAAGTGTCAACAGGTGTAGAACTAGTTTTAATGCATTTAAAACTTTTCTTAACGTTAACTTTCTCTTGCAGGTCGTAAAATGTATCAAAATTAACTCTGAAGATTGAAAGCCAATCTTTTCCCATGAGTGCGGGTTTGTACAATTTGGAAACTAGCGCCTCCAAATGATCTGTTTGCCCGTTTATGGTAACCATAAGTTTAACTGTGTAAATGGTGTTTTCCACTCCATCAGTGTATGAGTCGATTGAAAACGGACTGAGCTTGAGTGGACAATCCGCAATATATTTCGTATGCCACTCAATAGGAATTACTGTTGCGTCTGCCCCGGAATCAAATTCCAATACAAGATCGACGCCATTGAGGCAGACTGGCATATTCCATTTAGATATTTTCATGGAGTTAACAATAATGTATATCTTATTGGCGTGAAGGGGGATTGAAATCCGGTCCGCAGCCTGACTTATTTCAAAAGTGTTATTTTTCAACACAAGATAATCGTTATCTGATTCACTGTCAGCTTCAGACCCAGACGCTGAATTTTCGGTTACGACATCCTGGTTATTTTCAGATTCACTTTTGGATTCACGCTCTAGTTTGTGAATTCTCTTTTTATAACTATACTTCTGTTTGCTTTTGGGCCTAGGCTTAAAATTCGTGCTTGTACTAGGCTTACTTTGTTCGTACGTTTTTGTAGTTCTATTTAAATGACTACTGCTTTTTCTGCATGCAACTTTTAAGTGGCCCACGGTGTGGCATCTGCCACAAGTATAGTCGCGATACTTGCAACGGGTTTTGACATGGCCGGATTTGCCGCAGCAATAGCGAATAAAATCTTTAGAAGATTTAGGCCTATTTTGGCTTGTGTTTGATTTTTTAGCTACAAAATTAACTGACTTGGAGTGACTTGTCAAAACGCTTTGATCTGTTTTTACAGATTTTAAGGATAAAGCTAAGGATGTTATAGCCTTCAAACCCAAAGTCTGCTTCAGTAGTTCGCGTTGTATAACTTCAGAATGGATTCCACCAATTAGGTGGGTCCTAATCATTTCACTATTTATGTCAGTGATTTTGTTGAAATCACAGTACTTAGTCAATTATTTTAATGAAGCTAAATATTCCCCTATACTCTCATCTGACTTTTGAGACCTTTGAAAAGATTTTACTCTCTCAGATACCACAGAGGGCACTGGTTCGAGGTCCTCTAAAACCTTTTTAACTAGTTTATCAAAAGTTAACGAATCTGGAAGGTCAGGTGAAATAATCTTTAAAATGCTATCAAACATTTTCTGGCCAATTGAAGCCATTAACAAATTAACTTGCTTAGTCGGAGCTATTTCTTTTGCTTTGAAATAATAGCCTATCCGGTTGGAATACTTTTCCCATGTGTCATTTTCACAATCGAACTCGCTGAATAAACCAGCATTTTTTGAAGACGCCATATTGCCTTTTTTTCACCACTTGAACCACTATTTAAATTTAATTCAAATTAGGGTCAGTTATAGTGCTAGCAATCACTACTGAATTAATTTCAATTTGAATTTCAGTCACACTGTTTTAATTAACAGTAACCACAGGTGTTTTGCTAACGACACCCATCCCTGGTATTTGCCTTACAGGTTAAATTTAATAAAATTTAACTACAATCCTATTTAATTTGCAAGATTAAACAAGGAGCACTCGAGACTACCAGTCAACTATTTAATTAAATTTAAACTCAGTTTGACTGCAGCCTACCTAGTAATATAAATTAATCGCTTACAAATTAATTTTACAGGGACTAGGCTTTTTAAATGTTAGCTACTCAACCTTAATGAAACGTTTTACAAAACAACACTTCTGGCCTAAGCCTCAGCACAGACCAGATTTCACTTGCTTAAGCATAAACACTACGGTGCTAAATTCAACACCGGCACAAAACCAGCCTGAAAATAGGACAGGCACTATCGAATCTACTACAGTTAATTTAGCAGCACATTTTCATGTCAGTCCGGTTAATAGTATGGACGGTGAGACACGCTAGTGCATCGCTCCAGAACACTATTGTAAAATTAACCATAATAATTTCAATTCCTATTTCAGTTCTAGCAGTTAAGGTACTAAATTTAATTATTATCATTTCATACCACACAGCTCTACCATGACAAAATTACGCATTTTGAAAAAGACTAAACTCTGATAGGCTTTCAGAGTACTAATTTTCATTGCCAAAATGAAAAAAATTGCCACTTACCACAAATTTGGAGCACAGACGTGGTTGAAGACCTATCAAGTTAGCTTTAAAATTTAAATTATACCATAGTACCGGCTCGTCGCCAACTGTAATGTACTTTGGCTGGTACACCTTGCCCCGGCGTGGATTACTATATGGCATAATGAATGGAATAAACAAGTGTTGTGTAAGCTACAACTGAAGAGACAGTTTACTTCCTGTTGGCAAGCTGTTATATACAGTGTGTATAGTAATGTGACAGGAAGTATGGCATGGTAATGATTACAATACAATAGAGCAGCATCAAGTGATGTCATATTCGCTACGATACACCATTTGGAGGTAATAGCTACAAGGTGCACTAGATTTAAATGTAACGGAAAAAACGGCACTTCTAGTCAAGACACTGCTTTTAGAGCAGATTTCTTAGGCTTAAAAGAACGTTGTTTTCTCCAACAACAAAAATCGCGCGTTATAAGCTTAAGAAATCCAGTATAATAGCATTGGCTTTAATAAGACGATCTTCCTTTCTCCCTCCAGTGGTCCTTGCTGATCCAGTTACTGGCTCCACCATAGAGTTATACACAATAATACTACGTCGTGTCACTGCCCTATAGCTAACCTAATAGAGTTAGTTATGGGAAACT
Organism: Lithobius niger; assembly: GCA_023313725.1. Taxonomy (NCBI): domain Eukaryota; kingdom Metazoa; phylum Arthropoda; class Chilopoda; order Lithobiomorpha; family Lithobiidae; genus Lithobius; species Lithobius niger. The sequence continues at coordinate 14,750 of JAHWFP010016541.1, read as the reverse complement.
AGGATGGTTAACAAAAGGAACCTAAACTGAATGCGGCCATTGTGGTGCCACAAGTAACGACACCACCAGTAACGACATCAATCACAGGAAGTGAGCCTGAAAGATTACTCTGTCTGGTTTAACTTGGACAGAACCGACAACAACGAGCGTAATAAAAAAAAGGAAATCAAGTTTTTCTGCCGTTCAAGACAAACCTTTACCAGCTATGATAACTTCGTGGATTAAGACTGTAATTGAAAACGCTTACGAGACGCATCAGACATTAACTGCCATGACAACGACATCAGAGTCACTGCACACGAACTCAGAGCCATTTCCACTTCTTGAGCGTTCCTCAATAGCATCTCCATTCCCGAAATCCTGCAAGTAGCATCATGGAAAAATGCATCTGTCTTCACCCCCCATAACTTCAGGGACATGGCCATGCATGAAGATGGATTTCACAAGTTGGGACTCATCATCACAACCAGAAGTGCTGTTCAGCCCCCAAAGCACTTATGATGAAACACAACGGCCCTTTTCAGGGCCACCACATCAGATTCGAGAGTCTGGATCCTGTTAAAGAAATTCGTTAATAAAGTGCAAAAGTCTGTGGCTTTTTTGGGGACCAGCTCCTAACCTCCGGGGAAACTGTCAGGCGTGGTGCCCACTGCCATATTGACGAGGTCTACTGTAACTACTAAAATTTACAGGTAATGAAAATTTTCGTCGCAATAGAGAGAGAATTGCCGTGGCGGCGGCTAAATTCTGTTTCTGTTGCTTAAACGAAAATATACATTACTTGTACCCACCCTACTTCCCCTCTTGAGCCACCACCGTGGCATATAGAGGGGAATAAAAGATGACTGAAACGTGCATTTGGTGCTCTTATTCTGTATGAGGGAAGCGCAGGCCCTACTTCGGGGATTGGCTAACAATTTCATCTCAAGAGGAAAAAGGCATTTGAGAATAAAAATGCTAAAATTTATAGGTAATTAATATTTCCTTTAAGCAACAGAAACGGCAATTCTCTCTTTTTACTTTTGCAGAAAACGTGTATTAAAAGTATCGCTGCGTACGATTTTACCTAACGAGTATGGGTGTAAAATATCACTGGTCAAGCGATTAGTCCAAGCACGTGTTTCAAATGCATTAGCAAACAACCTTGAAACGAGGAAGGAGTTTTGTTTTCAAGCCAAGGCTAACTGTGAAAGAAGTTGCGTTCTTGCCTCCTGGCTGCACGCCAGCTCTCGCGTGTGCTAGGAAATTAATGACTATAATTAGCATTATTTTGGTAAAATAAGATTTGGCAATGCCCTCAGCCAGGCAACGAAAGCTTCAGCTTTTTCCAGACGACCTTATGAAGAGTGGTAGAATACAAAGCGAGAGTTTCAAGATCGATACTACTACGTCTGTACATTTATAAACTCTGGTTAAAAAAGTTAAAACGTGACTTCGTTCGCTTTGCTCACTTGTAATAAACACATTACTTTAGCAGCTGATTCACGGGGCCGTTATTCTTTATCGTAGAATCTCGAACATGACGTGAAATTAACGTTATCGTTAACCGTGATTGTACAGCAACAACAACATACTATAACCAAACGTCATGTTTGCGTTATTTTCCATCGATTTTATTGACAAACCAATTCCCTTATTTGTGCCAATTCCCGGCGTAGATCGCATTCTGGCTGTGGTGTTTGTTGGCCTGGTGACTGACTGGACTGGCTGCTGGGTGACATCTCATTTTGGGGCTTTTTTTTTGCGCTATGCTCTTGCTGGCGGAAAATGTTTTTTTTCATCACAAAAACGGAGGAAAGGCTCCTTCAAATGTTTACTTTAACTTTATTTGCAACCGTCAAATCGCCACTGAGGCATTACATGACTATAAGAACAAGAAAAAAGGAGCACAAGAAACAAAAACAGTAAATACTTGTTATGTACAAGAAAACATGGTCCCATACGGACTAATGGAAAACTGCCTGGGGTGAAAACAGAAAAGGGTGCAAATATTATAGAATATATTATAGAATATTATAGAATATATGCAAATATTCACCATGAATAACCCCCCCCCCCCCAAAAAAAAAAAAATATTTTCAGTCAATGAATACTACTATCGCTCATGATAATACATATTAACTGAACAAAAACGGCTTCGTCGTTTAGAAAAAAACCATTAGAGCTCGTAACCCCATACTCACAACCGTGAAGGTACACGAATAAAAACTGATTAGAATTCACTCGAACGCAACGAACTATAATTTGAACTCCAATACCAGGGAACAAGGACTGTTTTTGATGATCAATGGTTATGTCAGAAAGGAAGTCTGTTTCGTGTGAGTGGGTATATGCAGTGCCGTAGCTAGACTTTTCCAAGGGGGGAGGGGGGGGGGGGTTGCAAGGGCAATATTTTGAGCCCCCCTCCAGCAAGAATAAATAATGTTGGGACCGCAATTGTGATTTACATATACATTTATTAGCTACTGAAAGAAGTTTTAAGCACATAATTCCATATGCATTTTATGTGAGCACTTCTTACATCAAATTCATAGCTTTGCAATTCTTCTAGCCGATTGACTAGCCAGTTGTCTATCAAAAGTCACTCTCCCTAGCAGTTTTGCTTTCAATGGAAAGTGTTGCTAGGGAAGACAATCGCTCTTGAGGGGGTCTGGGGGAGCGCTGAAAGCTCCCCCAGCGGGGCCGAAGCATTTCACACTATTTTAGTTCCTATTTCAGCCATTTTCTGGCTTCAGTGAGCACATTTGCAACAAACTGTCTAGCACATTTTAGTAATTTTTCTTATTCGTTCTTCAGGATTGCAGATTTCGAAAAAGTTAATTGTGACTAAATCATGTTTTGTTTTAGACTTTTTCTGTGCGAATTAATTAATCGAGTTCAGTTTAGACTTTTAGGCTATAATGAACGACGATGAAATGAGGTGAAAATAGTGAAATCTTTTTCTCAGTTTTATCCCAGACGACTAAGCCTAGAAGTATTATTGCGAAAAATGTCCATGTTTTAAAGCAGCAACATGCTTATAAAAAATGGAACATCGAAATATGAAACCTTTTACTCAGTTTTGTCCAAAACAATCTGACGTGTTACTGGAGAAAAGTTTCTACATTTGAAATCAACATACTCCATTATTATTTTTTCTCTCTTGATTTTTTCTCCTTTATCTTAGGGTTGTTTTTGCCCTGAATTTCGGGACGAGTCTCGAACTAATTAAATAACTAATTAGATAACTAATTAAATATCTTTCCTCCTAAGTCTCGTGGCTGAGAGGAGAACAGCAGGGAACACGCATTCTGCTACTAGCATGCTTTGTAATTTTTAAATGAACATTTCCAACATAAGCAGTAAATTGCAGCCATAAAAACTAACAACCTAATAATTAGGTGGAAGTTCTATTTCAGTTCAGTTTTATTTGGAAAAGTTTTTAGCCATCCCCCTCCCTTATTTTTTTCGAAAATGGTTTAACATTTACCTAAAAATATATTTTCTCATCACGAATTTCGGGCCCCCTACCCTCTGGGCCCGGGTGCCTTGCACCCCCCCCCCCCCAATTGCGGGACTGCGTCTATGTGTATTTTGCGTGCATGTATATGAAACAAGCAGACTCCTATAGTTAAGCCAGTTTTTTTGCCTGTGTTTGTGTTTGAAGGTCGTTTGAGGCGGTTTTATTTCTAGTTCGTTCGTGTATTTACGTATTCATTTTGTGTATACATTTTTATTTTTCAATTTTGTGGCGTTTTGCTGTTTATGGCGTCTTTGTGGGTTTACGTTTTGCGAATTGGAGTTCAGATTATAGTTCGTTGCGTTAGAGTGAACTCTAATATCCTTTTTTATTTGTGTACCTTCACGGCTGTGAGTATGGGGATACGAGCTCTAATAGTTTTTTTTTTTTCTGTTCAATTAATTTGTTGGCTTTTTTGTCTTCCTTTTATTGTAATTGCTACGGCCTGACCTATCATTTGTACAGTATGTACACTGTCCACCCTATTTTGTTTGAGAAAAAACTGAGCATTAGATATGCGTATAATTAGATTCACGTTCCGCCCACGCTTCGTTCCATGTCTATTATGTTATGGGCTGGCAACGCACTAGCTTGTGTCTAGATTTACCATGTATCATCTTGATGGGCAGTTGGTTTTGCATTGTTGCAAGCATGTGCAATATCGTGGCAAACAATCGCGGAAACAATTCAACTGGCTTCCTGAAGCCCGCATTGAAGAACTACAGTGTATATTAATTCCGTAGACGAGCGTCCGGCTACAGGCCAGGGCCCCGAATAAACAAATTCATTCATTCATTCATTTATTTAGTCGTTTTGGTCGCCCAATTTTGAGGCCGTCGCACCCTACGGTTTAAATCTTGTAGATCTAAGCAAACACCGGGACAGTTTCAGTAAAGGTTAATGCCCAAAAACCATGGGCCATTGTTAGACCATTATTGCTTCTGGGCCAATAACTCGGAAAGCGGGTATTCACTTTGGTTAGAGCTGGAAGGCCGACAATGCTAACTCGAATAAGATACGACGACACTGTTACTTTCCCCGTATCCAAGCATCGTTGCATCTTGTTCGAGTGAGTTCTAATCCATCTTGTGCGCCTCGCCTCTTTATTGTACCATTGTTACACGTTGCAACATTGTGACATTTTCATATTGTTAACTGCTCCTCCACCTCCGGTCCAGTTTTTGAAAATTCTCGTGCGCAAACGAACTCTAATATACACGGCCTGCCAGCCGGCCGTGTATATACAGTTTCAGGTCACATTTTTAGGAAATATGAACTCCATACAACACCTACCCCTCTTTATAGTCCTTTCTGGGCAATATCATCTAATCCATACTCTTCATTTCAGAAATGACATGTTCTACCCACTTCGGCTTCTGCTAATAGCGACAACAGCGAGCTTAAACGATGGGCGTGATTTGATTTTAGGCCCTGGGCGACGTTTTTCCTAGTTTGACCTCGGCATCGCAGGAAGCTCATTGCTGAGCTGACGCGTCGGGGTTTAGCTTAGCTCATGCTCATACCTCGTGTGCCGCAGTAGGGCAGCAGTCAGCTGTAACAGCCGACTCGAAACAGGTGGTGAGAGGAGTGCTTAGTGGGAAAACGCGTGGAGAAGTAGATCATTTTGATGACGAGTTCGTAGCTCGAATCGTGCAAGCCAGCGGAGTGCATGCAGCAGACGCTAACGGAGTAAAAAGTGCGAGGCAGTGTTAAAGAATATATGCTCAAGGCGAAACGAAAAGTTTGTTTTTTGATCAGATAAGAAATAAGTACTTGTAAACAGATCGTGCAGGAGGGACACAAGTTTGGGTCAAAGTTCGTTGACCTTGAACTCTTAGGCCAACTTTTGATTTCGATATGGCATTAACAGCAGAAGAAGAACGCGAACATGCCGCTCTCGATTCCCTGCTACAACCCAAGCCGGCTGGTAAGTAATATGATTTTTTTTTTTTAATTAATGATTGTAGTCTTACTACTGGAGTAACTTTAGCTGTTATGGCGCTGCGCTGCAAAGAGTTGTTTTAGTTTTTTTCACGATGATTGCATTGCCATAGGATATCCTCGTTTGAGCAGCGGTTAACATGCGGGAAGCGATGGCAGGCAGGCATACAACACTGGTCGTTTGGGGAAGGTTTTGAAATTGACTAAAGGTTACCGAGGGGGGGGGGGGGGAGGATATGAAAGCAAGAAAATCTTCATAACCTAATATCTAATATAACTACATTTTCTGGCCGATCGGGAGACTTTAATAATTCTCCCATCCATTAGCAACGCTTATGTGGTTGGGTTGTGATTAAGTCATTTTTTTGCCTTTGCCCACGCAACATTTTAAGCGAATAGCTCGGCTTACAGTGTGCGGGTGCGTACGGACCTGGGGACAGCGGCGTAGCTACAGGGTGGCAGAATGGCCCCGGCCCCCAGCCTCAGGCCCCCCCCCCCGAAAGAAACAAATAGATAGATTTAAATATAAGGCTTTTTTTGTACTACACTAGTTATTTAATTTGGTATAAACTATGTTTTAAAAATGAATTTCAAGCATCCCCGTCCCCACACCCCCCTGTCATTAAAAAACATGGTGGACGCACAAGCTGAAAAATTTCTGTAAATCCAAATTTTTCCCAAGTTTTTTTTTTTTTTTTTAGAAAAGTGAAAACGGTGCCACTTGACTGGAGTACGAAAAAGTGGTCCATATGTTCATTATAAATAAAAATTAGAAAAAATTAGAAAAGTATGGATTTAAACATTTTTCTAGTGCGTTGTTTGTAGGCCATCCTGTATATTAAGGAGGGGAGCCCCAAGGGCTCGCCACCGGCTACACCTAACGTAGCTACCCCACTGCCTGGGAATAGGCTTAAAATGCGCACTATTGCTTAGTGTTTTCCACCAACTGCTCAAATAAAGCACTGCTCGACTCACCCGCTTTGAAATAGCCTAATCAAGAGTCGCGTGTGATTTTTGCATTTTTCTTCTCCTTTTTTCTTTGTAATAACTAATATGGTTTGAAAAGTGCAACTCGAGGCTAGGGTTACGGTTCTGTTTGGCCCTTGTGCACTTTATTCGCACGTGATTGAAAACATTAAGGGAATGTTGTTAAGAAGTCTTGTTAAAGTGGCACTATCACCGATTGAAATGCGAACGAAAATACCGTGGTGCCATCTAGCAGCATTGAAATTGTTAACCGTTATACCTTGCTTGCAGGTGCACGAGGATGAACCAAATTTTCACTGAATAATTAAGGATGTCGTGGCTTGTTTGTTTCGTTAAAAGAAATGCCGGTATGTATTCCTTCGCTTGGTGCAAGCAAACGCTAGATGGTACTACACAGCGCTAGATGTTGTCAGAATTCGTCTGCTTTCAATCGGTGATAGTGCCACTTTAAGAAGTGTGAAGCCATCTTATCCTAACAACTACTAAAAAAAACCACGAAGGACTGAAATTTTTTTGGGAGGGGGTGGGGGGGGGGGGAGAGGGCGTTGGTGTGTGGTGTGGAGCAGCGATGTAAGAAAATTGTCTTTATGGGCAAAGGTTCCAGGAATAGGTTTAATCAAAACATCGCCAGATGAAACATCACCTGGACATAGCATAGCTCGCAAAAAAAGTTGCCAAAAATTCATATCACTAAAAATATATGCCAAAAGATGAATAAATGTGATTAAAAGTATTACAGCTAAAAATATATCAAGATTAAAGTTGTAAACTACCTCGTAGCAACAATATTGATTAAAAAGTAAAGCAAAGTGAGTAAAAATCAGCTACAATTGAATAAAGCAGGAGTAAAAATCAGTAAAACAAAAAAAGGTTAAAAGTTAATATTCTACTATAAACAATTTTCCCTTATCACCTTATGAAAGAGGAGAAGAGTTTAATGTTGGAGGGAGGAAGGAATGACCGTTTTTCCCCCTGTTAGGCTATATCTTGGAGTCTTGTGTCACCTGAAGTAAACTAATGCTCATGTGTAGACCAACTGGCACAATTTTGAACCTCATTAGACAATTTAAACGAACAAAGAAGCCTAGTAAGTCGGGGGGGGGGGGGAGAAACAAACCTGGAGGAACAATGCAGGGACCTCTGATCATCGCAGAGGGCCGAGATCATGTCTATAATTGGCCAGAAGGATTCCGTAACTGCTGAAGGTTGCTGGTAGTCTATGACATTATCTTGGCCGATCAGCTGACTGGCAAGTGATTGCCAGGGTCCCCTTTTCATTCACGACCAAGCAATTAGGCTGACCTAGTAAGGAAACTCACACCACCATTACATGCCCAAGAGCGCACACCTCACAGTATGATCGTAAGCGGCAGGGTCAGAGAAAACTGTGAGGATGCGCATGCCACCATTGCATGACTAAGAGCGCACACCTCACAGTATGATTGTAAGCGGCAGGTGTCAGAGAAAACTGTGAGGATGCGCACGCCGCCATTGCATGACTAAGAGCTCACACCTCACAGTATGATTGTAAGTGGCAGGTGTCAGTCGGTACCTTCCTAAACGACCTAACAGAGCGAACCAAACGCACCACTATTGGTGACAGTTTGGCACATTCCCTGCTAATATCCGTGTTGTTGCGGTTTGATTGACGTCAACATCGTCAGCGACGAATCCGTTTCGTCAAAACTGTTAGCTCGCGCATGCTCAAACCTCCGTCCCAGCAAACCACCTCCCTGAGATGGTTCGCAATTTGGCATTGCTCTTGCCTGGTCACATCTCTTAGCCAATCCTGGTTAAATCCATTAGCTAGGTCTGGTCGCGGTGAAGGTATGACGTATCAATAAGCTGCTGAGCTCGTTGAGCTGTATTGTAGTTTAGGAAGGTACTGAACGGCTGACGCAACATCACTGCGCACGCGCGACGTCAAGTTTGGAGCCAAACTGTCTGTAACAGTGGTGCGTTCTGTTCGCTCTGTTCGGTGCTTTAGGAAGGTACTGAGAGAAAACTGTGAGGATGCGCACGCCGCCATTGCATGACTAAGAGCTCACACCTCACAGTATGATTGTAAGCGGCAGGTGTCAGAGAAAACTGTGAGGATG
>JAHWFP010016540.1:0-58723 GCA_023313725.1 Lithobius niger | reverse complement strand
GTAGTTGGCCAGATGGGCTACGGTGATTTTAAATCGCGTTTTCCTAAGCAGAGGTCTATTTTAGTTAGACGTGAGTTTGGGGAGGGGACAAGTAAGGTAAGCAAAGGAATATTTTTCCAATGTCCAGCGTTAATTTGTCATTCGTTCGTAATTAATTTTTTGCTAGACCTTAATTTTAATTACTAGGATTTTGATTTTTTTAGGGATGGGGGTTGGACAAGCAGAGCCTGAAAACTCTAGTCAGTTGATTTGAAATTAAAAGGCGTGACCAGCCCCTGTAAAGATTAGTTTTATAATTTCCGATTTTGGTTTTTCTCTCGTGCAAGTGTGCATATGCAGTTAGTACAAAAGTAGGATACTCATACTTAACATCAGAAGTTTTAAATCGTTTGTAATGAAGAATTTTAATCAGCGTTAAATTCATTGTACTACAGTGCTGATAAATGGGTTTTATCTATTTTTTTTTTGGCCTTTAACTTTAAATATGGTCCATATGTTCATTTTTTTACTTGTGGTACTGGTATGAGAAGGTGCCAAAAGTTACAAGGAACCGGACGGGATAAGCACTGGTAAATTTTACCCAGATAGATCCATTGTGTGTAATAATAATATTTTTTAACATAATGCAATAAAAGTGTAAAAATATGATAATTATAACTTATTTTCAATTATATGAAGTAACAAGGATAATATTGTATTTTTTAGTTCTTATTAAGTTTATAAATTTTGCTTGGTAAAAAAATATTAAATATCGGTATCGCATCGGATCGGATCGATATGACAGTTATCGGCATCGGATCGGATCCGCAAAAACCTGTATCGGTCGATCCCTATAGTAAAACATACATCACGTCATCCACTCTACCTCCCCTCTTGAGTTGCCGCCTTGACAATATCGAGAGTTAAAATAATGCTTGTCTTTCGCACTGATGCATTTTTATAGTGAGAGGGATGCGCACCCGCGCATGCACAGGCTGGTTATGCAGCTGGCAGCTACAAGCAACCGGAAAACCTCCGAGGCAACACATCACTTCGAGTTACGAATGCAAAATTCATAGGTAACGTACGTTTTCCTAGGCGAAAGAAACAATTTTTAGCCGGCCCGGCAAAAATACTGTTTTTCCACCTTTTTGAAGAATGTAGAGGGGCTTAAGAAGAGCATCATAATACCCTTTATTGGGCAGAATGTACAGAGAAAGAGAAACTCGTGAGTATGATGGAAAAAGTAAAGAACATCGGAGAAGCAGTGTATCGTATGCCTTGCAGGGACTGTTGATCTCGAAGAAGGTCTGTTCTCTCGGCAGTCGTAAAGGATAACTACAACATTTTAGGATTAGGACTGCGGGCCGCTTCACACTCCTACGTACTCAATACTGCTGCTAACGCATTGCATGACAAGCTGTAGTCTGAAGTCAACAATTTTGAAATCCAGCGCCTGTCCATCCTCGTAAACCTGGTTTTTAAGAAAGCCTGCTTTGCCACCTTTCATTCTATGAATTGGTTCGCTAAAGCTGCTTTCAACTCGACACTTTTCCTTTGGGGCATTACTCTCGCCTCTGCTCCCAACCTCAACGATTCTACATGTCACGCTCTCTGCAATCAGTTAATTCACGAGTCCAATACTTTCTTTTGCGGGCTCATTCCAAAGCTCGCACCATACCTAGATGTTACCAAAGGAAGCCAGACCAAAACAGTAGTTCAAGCCTTTCACCAAGCCTCCGAAACCCTTTCGTCAGGGCGGTAAGTATGGTTGGCCTATATTGCAGAATGACTTCAACGGTTACGATGACCCAAGCAGGCCACCTAATGATACACAGTCTTTTCAAGGCCAGTCATCCAATCGAGGGTAGGGACGATATAACAACCGCAGCACTACCCCGGACCGGCGCAGTTGCTACTCCTCCCCAGGCGCTCGACGAAAGCTTACCACCAACATATGACGCCCAATATCTTTTGTCTCTGCCTGTCGGCGGCCGCCTTCGTTATTTCCTGCAGGCTTGGCGACAGTCAACGTCCAGTCCCCAGATTCCTTCCATCATCAGTCGCGGCTTTCGTCCGTCATTCACCAACAGACCTGCGCTTGCACTGGTGTCTGCACCGCCCTGGGACTTCGCGTCTCCCGTATCCTGTCGTCTTTTTCCGAGGTACAAGATCTTCTGTCAAAAGGCGCCATCAAGGAGTGTCTGAATCTCCTTCGTCCCAGATTTTACGGCTTAATTTTCCTTTGTCCGAAGAAAACGGGAGAGACTGGCTCATTTTCAACCTGAAACCTCTAAACCTGAAGATGAAAAATGTTCAATTCAAAATGAAAACCTTCGAGTCAATCAACCAGTCTCTGAAACGAGGCTCCTGTACTAGATCCATCGACCTAGAATTCAACCAGTCTCTGAAACGAGGCTCCTGTACTAGATCCATCAACCTAGAAGACGCATATTTTCACGTCCTGCTGTTGTTCATCATTTCTTTCATTTCCTGTATGACAATCATACAGCGGTCGGTGTCTTTAACCCCACGGTCCTCCTTTCGAGAAAAAACTCAACCAGTCTCTGAAACGAGGCTCCTGTACTAGATCCATCAACCTAGAAGACGCATATTTTCACGTCCTGCTGCTGTTCATCATTTCTTTCATTTCCTGTACGATAAGTTTTACGAACTCCAGTGTCTGCCCTTCGGCCTCAATCCTGCGCCCTGGATCTTCACACAAGTGCTGAAACCGGTTTCTGGCTGGCCTTCATTGGAAACAAATCTCCACAAGTGCATTTGGACGACTGGCTCCTTCATGATCAAGACTTCGATGTTATGCTTCGCAATCGGGTCTTTACTACGTCCCTTCTCACCAGAGTAGGCTTCGGCATCAACCTCTCCAAATCACGCCTCGCTCCGGCCAAAAAAATGTGTCTTGCGGGGAGTGGACTTTGACCTAGTGGCAACGACAGTTATGCCTGCTCCAGAAAGGATCACAGACCTTTCACGACAGCGCGCTCGTTACGACAGTCTTCTCACCACACTCTGCCAGTTCACAGGTAAACTAGATTCAATGGCAAATCTAGTTCCTTATGGGCGATTGATGTCCCGGTCATTTCGTCACTACCGTGTAGATACGTGGAGAAGGGTCCTCTCGTTGAAGCATCACCTGGCACCCCACGGATGCTGCCTTTCCAATTAACACTCTCCTTTGTTGGTCAGACATCCTAGTCCTCTCCCAAGTCCTGATGAAAAGCACGTCATTTCGGGGCATCTTCCTGCTAATTCCCCCGAATTAGCCTTCGGCAGCATGGTTCCCTTAACTGCTGGAACTTCTCATCAACGATCCAAGAAGTCTTCCAAGCATATCAGACCTCCTATCGCAACATCAAGGGACCAAGTTCACCCATTGTACAACACCCTGTGGCTACACCTTACAAGCTCTTGGGAGCTGTGTAACATCAACCTGCTCACCCGGAAAACGGTCTTTCTGACTACTCTTTGGCTAGCTTGCGATGTAGTGAAGTATACAGGCTCACAATACTGGGCGCTGAAGTATACAGGCTTTCCGTCGACCCAATTTGCTGCTCTTTCTTTCCCAATCATACAGCGGTCGATGTCTTTAACCCCACGGTCCTCCTTTCGAGCAAAAACTCTGAAGCCTTGTGAGCCTTCCACCACATTCATCATTCCTGCGCTTACGACTCCTTGTGGATGAACTACAGTGCTTCCTCTGTCCTGTGCATGCTTTACGTTTTTATATTCAGAGGACTGACAACAATGAATTACGGAAGGATAGGACTCAACTTTTTTGTCCCTTTCGTCGGAGACTTCGGTACGACTTCTGCTAGAATGATCGAACATGGATCACGACAGTCATCGTCAGCGCCTAGATTTATATATTAGCTGCACAGAAAACAACACCTGGGTATACCCCTGGAAGAAATCCTGCATGTCACATCATCTTCGAGACATGACCTCCCATGCATCTTGCTTTATGTTCCCTCGGCCACCTCGCCAGGCACCGGACGATAAGAAGCAGAAGTAAGGATACCACCTACCAACCTGGAGGCGACGACGCAACTTCCCACTACATGGATTGTCGAAGTCTGGACGATTTAAACATTTAATTTGGGGCTGTATTCAGGGATGGAAACGAATGATTTCCTATTACCCAGCCTGAATGGGTAAATCTGTGTCTGTTCCTGAATACCTAACCAATTACCCGCCCTGACAAAAATAAGAGGTATTGAGCATAGGCATTTGGATGCGACGATCAAAGCGAAGCCTAGGTTGGTAGGTGGTAAGTATTACAGGAGTTTTTAGTTTAGTCAGGAAAATGCATCTAAAATTAAACAATGTAAAAATTTAATTTAATCCTAGGATAGAAACAGATTTACCGATTCAGGCTGGGGAATGGGAAATCATTGGGTTTTATTGCGATATTAGTGAGTTATCAACAGTATTGTGCCATCCACCCCTATAGGACAATTTACAAGCTCCGTACTTAAGAGATTAATACATTGCATATACAGTAGATGCCGTGTACGTGCTGTTGTACCCTCTTAATTTACACTCGCGCTATCCCTGATGCAAAGTTTGAGCTAACGCCATAAGCAAATCTGCAAGTGCCGGGCTCACGAGCAAGAACTTGCTTTCCCAACACTTGTGTATTCTAAAGCATCGAGTCAGTCTCGGTTCTTAGTTGAAGTACTATTCTACCCCAGCACCATACCAACCCCTTTCCTATATGAATGCCTTTCCTGTATAATAATAATAATGTTAGAAGAAAATAATAGTGTTGGTTGTTTGTTGGGCCTTTTTAATGAATTGTATTTGTATCACTTTGCTTTCGTTTGTTTTGTAGGGTTCAAACATTTTATTCCGTATACCTATGTGCTATACCTTCTGATTTTACTAATTCATCGCACTACACGTGTGGAGCGTTCATGTCAAGTGAAGCACGGTGTGGGCTGGACTTGCTACAGACAGCAAGTTCGCTACCGACTGATTCCTGGCATCTTTTAAATCACTGTTGGCAGACCATGGTCCCAAGTTTCTGAAGATTAAAACCAAATACAAATCTTTACTATTAAACAAAAGAAGCTGAATTAAAGTAAATTGCTGAAGTCGGAATACATATATATATATATTTTTCATTATGTCAGCTATGCTCAAGTGTTTGCACATTCCGTGAGAGATGAGGGTATTTTGTTTTTAACTCCATTGTTAAACAAGTTTTTGAGTGTAAGAAGTTTGGACCATTTGAAACTGCATGCTACTTGAGTGTTCACATAAACACCTGGTTCATGTTGAATCCATCAATTCTGACAGCCAAAGAGTTAACCTTAGGCTTTGTACCTGATCAGCGTTGCAGAATTTCGACTGCCAGGTTTGGCAATGAATGAGTACCATAAAATTGTCAATCATTGCTGAATTTTTGCGAGTTATGGTGTTAACATTTGTAAGTTTTTTGTCTCTCTGAAGAATTTGTACAAATCTCGTTATATAATTTCCAGAACTAGTAAACTAATTGTGTAAAGCTTTGCAATTTGCTTTCTATACATACCATGATAATAATGACAAATAAACTGGCCTGGAAGCTAAAAGCAAAACCAAGGAATACAAAATAAAACTTGAATCTATGAATAGATTATGTGTCAAACTCTAATCACTAATCTGTGAAATGTTGTTTGCAATTAAGGATGAATGACACCAAGGAAAGATAAGTTCATTTTTGGAAGATAATGCTTCAAATATTTGTCCAAAAAAGATTTTTTTTGGGGGGGGGGGTGTTTTAAGCAATTTTAGTTGCAAAGCAAAAGCAGCGAGGATTATGACTACGCAGTCGAACCTCCATTAGACCACTAAAAGTTAAATAAGTGGTTCTCAGGAATGTAAGCATGGCTTTTATCTTAACGCATGAAATGTTTTGTATGATGTAGTGGAAAAAAAAAATTCCGATCACACATCAGCGCTTTCACCACACACTTCTTGCCTATGATTACATCTGCTCTCTTCTCCGTTCACATGATCGCCTTGAAACGAATCTAAGGGCCATTAGAGGCATAAAAAACTTGGATCTAAAGAATGGCTTTTATCAAATGTGTAACTTTTTCTCGCTAATCCTGGCATAAAAAAAAATTGTACTCCACAACAAAATGTAAGCTTTTGGTTAAAAAAAAAAAGCCATCGCCCGCATCTGAAAAATCGCGAATAAAAAGTAAAAAAAATACCGCCAGCGTGCATCAATTTTTTTTAGCACCGCTCCTACGAACTGCTCAATTAATTTTTAGCGGCCTTTTTGAAACACCCTGACTGTCCTAATTCCCATTTGTGGAAAATTTCGAATTTTTTTGGCAATCGAAAACATCGGCAACCAGTAGACACAGTGGTATTTAAAAGGCATATTAACGATCACAACAAAAACACACTTTACCACCTTCGAAGAACACAAAATGGGTCGTACACTTGAATTTTTGGTGATACTCCTGTCACCTTCATCAGAAGTCGTGCGAGTTGTTTCTCGCTCAACTTCTGGTGAAGGTGAAAGGAGTATCGCCGAAAATTCAAGTGTAGGACCATTTTGTGTTCTTCGAAGGTGGCAAAGTGTGTTTTTGTTGTGATCGTTAATGTGTTTTTTGACAAGGAATAAGAATTGAGCTTGCTTTATTGTTGTTTCTGTGATCAATTAATACATTGGCAAAACTGACGTAAGTAGAAAATATAACTTTGGTTTGCATATAAATACAATTATCCAAATTACGTAATTATCGGAACACTCCTCTGTCCCAATTATTTCAGATAATCAAGATCTAAATGTAGCCTATTTCATTAGTGTGCTGTGTGGTGCATAATTTTGCAAAAATATGTTTGTAATTGAAAGACTAGGTATATGAAGACTTATTAAAAACCAAAGAAAGGAGTACAGTATTTTGAAATTAGTTGTGCATCTATTATAGTATGCGCATTAAATTAGGTCTTTTGCTTTGCAGTATTATGAATAGTGTAGGCTGTTGCATCATTCTGGAATCGTTGTTCCTGCCAGAGGTTTTTATTTATTTTAAAGAACCCCAAATTGTAAATACAGTATTTTTGAAGGTCATCATGTTTATACCAGTTAGACTTTTCATCACTGAACATTACTCATCTTCATAGCATCATTTATATTAATCATTACTTAAGTGTATCATTGTAGAGGCGTAGTAGTTGTTTTTTTCCTTTTTTTTTTTTTTTTTTTAGTTTACTGTAGTTGGATATACAGATTTGGTGATTATTTAATGTATCACCAAGTTGAAGTTATTAAGAAAGATTTAGTGCCACGGTGGGCCCTACATTCCTAAAACATTTTAATTTGAAACTTATGTGGCATTGCTACATTTACTTGTGTTAGATTTTTTTTCTTATAATATACAAAAACATTAAATTAGTTTGTTAGGTGTTGCAGGCCCCATCCTTGTAAAAAGTGTTTAGTACCGTAGTTAATTTGACTTGCAGTATAATGCCATAACAGCTAAACTGCTTTAGATTACTACTAATGTGCCGTCATAATAAAAGTATTGTATTTAGTTGAACTTCATTTATGGTAAGCATCAGTTAAGTTACGTACCTAATTGAAAGAAAATTTCGTATTGATCAATATTAGGTCTAGACTTACATCAGTATAACAATGTGATTCGTTTCGCACGATTTCCACTTATCCAACCCTGTTCAATTTGTAACAATCGGTTGGATTGCTAACATCGGCTTTTAAACCTATTGGTGCCATCTTACTGGTTCATAGAGAAATTGAAAACTGATTTGACAACTATTCTTAACTAGTTATTGTGGCCTGACTGGTCTTTGTTACAATGCTCAGTAGATATTTTTTTTCTGTGAATATAGCCCATTTTTAATCTGAAAATCCCCATATTACAATCGGGACTAACTAACTGAGAGGAAGTTTTGATATCGTGTCATTATAGCCTCAGGTAAAAAGGGTATCTGCCCAGCCTGAAGCATTAATTGTTGTAAACATGGTGAAAAGTGAACTTCAAGGAATCTGTTGCCCCTTACTAATACACGAAGAATTGTTTCTTTATTTTGTTAATCTTGTTAATACATTTAATTTCCAGAGACTTGTGGGGTAATGTTATGAAGAAGTTTCACTGTATGCTAGTGACTGATATTTTCTTACAAACTACTACAGTTGTGTTTTAATATAACTAGATATTTGATATTAGCTTTCTGTTGCTTACCAGTTTGTATTTGTTGTAAATTTTGAAGAAAAAATGAAAAAAAAACTGATGTAAACAAGAAAAGGTTTTTAGTAACTAACCAATTTGTATTTTGTGTATTAATGTTAGCCACAAACGGTGAACATAAAAAATGTTTTAAAAACGCGTTTTGAAAATGTATGTAATCGTGTAAAATCATGTAATGTGATGGTGGGCAGTGCTGTGTAATGATAAAATTGTACATAAAATACTAAATTGTGCTGGTTTTATATTGCTTGAAATCCTGCATTAAGATCTTGTTAGCAGGGACACAACGATCAAACATTTATCTTGTTTTGGTCACACTACTACTGATTACCAAGCTTTGGGGCTTACTACAGAATATAGCAGAAAATATATAGTGATGTGTCTGCCATCTTAATGGGAGGTGACAAAGTTACCCGTATGTTACAATCCCCTTTTCGCAGTCAATTAAGTGGAGGTCTTAGTCAGTGTCTTAGTTGTCTCTGTCCTGGAATTGGGAATTGTCTTATAGGGAGAGGGATTTGCACTTCGTGGTGTGTTCTTGCGATATTAGTTTTTTTGGGTTGCAGGTTTCCAGTTTGGTGCGGTGCGTGACGTTTCTCGGCCATTGATGGACTCTGTTCCTTACGACATGAAAACCCTTTTTGGTTGTACCATTCTTGGAGGTGGACCTACCTGTATGACTACGGTATTTCTGGAGGCTAGTGTTTGTCATCAGGTGATTCCATAAGCCATTTCTATTATTTAAGTCAATGGAGGGACTGTGTTTGTGTAGCTTTTCAGTTCATGTTCTTGCACGTATCTGTCCTTTCTTTCACATGTCAAATGTGTCTTGGGAGCCTTCTACTGATAGGAAGACTATACATTAACTATGCTAGCGACTTATCTCTAGCGTGATCGTTCTAAGCAATTCTGTGTATCGATCTTTGCGTCTTCCAGGCCCTTCTCCAACTGCTTGGCTGCCATTCTATTTCTATTCATTGTCTTTGAGAAAAGCTTGACATTTGATGGATTTGAAGGTTGGGCCCCTTTCCGACACAAAAGTCTGTCTTAAGCCATACCGTGAAATAATTGCCTTCCAAAGTTTTTCGTAGTTGTTGCTGTTTTCCAGGTTATCGTGACTGCTTCAAGGAACTTAGAGCAACACAAATGTAAACAAACGACGCTCAAACTCAAAATGTAAAACTCAGTATCGCGAATTTTCGGTAGGGATTGTCTGAAAAAATAATTTCTGTATGCCATGAAAACATATATTACTCAATTTTTTTGCATATCTTTCCTTTGTAGGCTCTTTTCCCTAGCGAAGAGGAAGTTGGCTTCACTGCCGTGCTCGCAGCCCTGATACCATCGTACATGCGTGTGGGCCTCTATACAGGGTGAGTCAAAAGTATCGACCCAGTGGCTTTGGCAGCCGCATGATTTGGTTTAGCCACCAAACAACCATCAATCGGTGGTCACTGCGGAGGGGGCCATGTTTTGATATCATCCAGAGGCGCCCCCCACCCACCCTGCCCCCTTAAATAAATTTTCCAATTCCGGGTCCTTTAGGAATAGGGCATTTTGAGATATGTGCGGGCAGCCAATCCATGTTGATTGCAGAAAATGGCATGTAAATTGGTCCACAACAGCACGAGCTATGGCCAAAACACATTAGTACATGTTGGCTTTGTTGCATAAAATAGTATCGTGAGCAGTTGTGTGAATTGGTTTATTGGATGTAATAATTACAGTAGGTAATAACAATCATAATGAAATTAGTAAGGGTTCGGCTAGAACAAGCCTGTGCACATGTTTGTAGCACACTGGCATTCGACCTAAAGGAACCTGAAGTAGAAACTTTATGTAGGGGGGGGGGGGGGGGGGGGGGGCTGTTTGATCTCAACACTTAGTGCTCTAAGTGTCCACAAAAGGACTTATTTCTTGCTCACTGACTTCCGGGAAGGGAGGTACCACTCACTAGTTGACATAGACATTATGTTTCTATGGTAGACAGCACATTTGTTGAAACATGTGTTCGTCCCTCGACATGCGGTCAAAGTCGACATCAGCTTGTTACGTGCTACAAACCTGTGCTAGCCAAACCTTTTTCTTTACGTTTGCTGTTCCCTACTGTAATTATTACATGCAATAAACCAATTCACGCAACTGATCAGGATGATATTTTATGCAATAAAGCCAACAATTTGTATTAATGTGTTTTGGTCATAGCTCGTGCTGTTTTGGACCGATTTACACGCTGTTTTGTGCATTCATCATGAACTGACTGCCCGCACATGTCTCAAATTGGGACCAATGCCTTATTCCTAAAGGAACCGGAAGTGGAAAATTTATTTAACGGTGGCAGGGCGGGGGCACCCCTGGATGATCTCAAATAGTGGCCCCCTCCGTGGTGACCAACGATCGATGGTTGTTGATGGCTAAACCAAATCGTGTGGCTGCCAAATCCACTGGGTCGATACTTTTGACTCGCCTTGTATAAGGAGCCGCCTCAGCGATGGGCGCCGTTCTTTCTTCTTAGGCGCCACGGTGTGTGGTTGTCACTCTCGGCTCTCCCGCTTCTTCTGTTTGAAGGTTCTAGGACGGACTCTTTTCTGCTTCCCACCTGTCCTAGCCGGTCCCTTCGGCTCAGGTGTGCGAAATCCTTCACCAAGCAGTTCGTTTCGCACTCTGTCGCTCGAACCTAGACTCTTCATGAATTCCGGCATCCGCCCCTTGGTCTCCGCATCAAGTGCACAAACGGACTCCTTTGGACTCCGGTCGTTCCCTTGCTTTCTCATCACCTTTCTGACCACTGCCACAGCAACTCTTCTATTGGCAGGTGGTCTCTCGGTCACCCGGACTCCACTTGCCTCATTCCGGACTCTCCGGTCATCATTGCATCCCCTAGTTCTTCGATGTCCCAACCACTAAGGACTTCGCGAGCCCCCTCAAGTGGCTCAGCGGGACTCTTACTTTTCTCTTCCTGTTCGGTAGCCTGATTCTACTCTTTGGCATCGGATTCAGCGGCCACCCCATCTTTCGCAGGCAGCCCCACCTCGTCGTAGTGGACGCTTTCATTATACCAAGTCATCTCGTCAACCTCAACCACCAGCATCTCATGGCTGCTGCGTCTCTTGACAGTTTCCTGAGCCTTCACTTCGGTCTCCGGACCTCTGAATCCATTCCACATCTATCCCCGGTCCACCCTACAACGGACTCCAGCAGTCCGCACCTAATCGAGGATTCCGACCCACCAGGCGTCCGGCTTCCTGTCCCTTTTCTACGCTTCCCTAGTTCAGCTCCTTCGCCTCCAGCGGACTCCTGCCGTCCAGCGACCTGATTGAGTGTCCTTTACCGCTCCCTACGGACAGACACCCTGCAAGCTTCCCCTCAGCACTGACGCAGGCGGCGTCGGCATCACCCAGCCTTCTTTGTGCAGCTTTATGCATCTCTTCCTCGTCTCCAACACCGGACTCCTCCACGTCAGCTTCTCGCTCAACTAGGGTTGCGGATCACTATTCAAGGTATCACTAGGCTCGTCATCAATAAAGTTGTGACCTCGGCCAGGCAACCACCTTCTCCAATTGCATCCAAGACAGCACCTTCTTGCACAACTGCCATCACTCTACCTGCCCCTGGTCTCCGTCTCCGGACACCTCTCTTTCCATCTCTAGGTGCACTACTCCATCCTAGACGACTCCTTCACAGACAGACACCAGCCCTTTCCGCGAGCCGCGGACACCGTCATTAGTTCTCATTGTGAGGATGCTCCTTTCTCTGAATAAAAACTTAAAAAAAAAGGGACGAGAAGAATATACTATCAAGACTCCGTAACATTCATCTACCAAAACCATCGTCAGTCGAGTTCAAACTACTCATCGGACACCGGTATCCTCCTCTTGCCTTTCCACCATGCAACCCTGCCTATGGTCTTGCAACGATTTTCTTCTTTTCTGGGTTTCCATACCTCTTCCTACTGGACTCCTTCAATTTGCCGACGGTATCCTGCGATTCTTCTATCTTCATACATCACTTCATACATTGGCTGTTATCCTCTGCCACGGCCACCATCCTCTTCACTCGCTCTCGTAGTGTAACGACTTGCGATCCTCCCATCATTACCCAGAAGAACTATGCCGGTTGCCTTATACATGCTTCAGCAACCTCCGGACACCGATCTCCGGGTCCCACCATACTTTCTCCATCCCAGACTGCAGCAATCCGTCTCCCCCCCCCCCCCCCCAACTCCTCTCTCATCGGCTCATAAACTCTTTCTGCCCATTTTGACTGCCAGCCTTTGGGAAAAATTGGGGCGGGGGGGGGGGTGAAATGCCTATGGAGGGTATCCTCCGTACACCCTCTATACCAGCCATTGGAACCACCATCTCGGTCTGTGGCATGGACTCCTACTTCCCAAGTCTCTGGGAACACTCCGCCACTTCGCCCGTTCCTCACACGGTGGCGCTCGCATAGGTCGCACACTTTTCAACGGTTCTCCACAACCAGTAACGGCTTTTTCGTTACAAGACGCTCTTCGAACCCCGTCATGGCTACCCCTCCCAAAGATCCTGTCTCTACGGACTGTCAGGAGACATCCGCAACAGTGGAGGTCCACGTCGGCCCCTACCCTGATCCAGTTCAGTGTACGTGCCGGAAATTTGCTGGCTCCAAAACCCACCTGGACCCGCATCCTTGTTGCCAGTTCCACCGGTCCTGTGACTGGTTCACTTAAAAATGTAGTGTGTGTGTGACTGACTGGCTAAGGACGAATGGACAGCCATCCTTTGGTGTCGTAAGAAAAATCGCATCCAGAACCTCAAACATGATCAACGTCGTTCTTCTCGCACCTCTGACTCCCCTGTTCCTGCTAAATCTACAAAGGTTTCCTTTGCTCCTTCAGCAGAATCAACTTCGGCTTCTCTGCCAAAACTTTGTGCCAACGCCACACCGCGTCTCCCGACTAATAACAAGCCTCACCCCTTGTCTTGCTAAATTCCTCCAGACTCCAATTCTGTCACTGACTATGCTACCCTTACACGGAGTCCACGACTCCCATCGTTGAGTGAACTTCAAGCTTCCCTTCTACGCTTTCTGCAACTTTACCCGGACAATGAGGCTCATTTCTAGATAAACCTGGCTTCTCTGGATTCTGAGTTCCGTACATTCCAACAGGAACTGGACTCTTTACGAGCTACAAATTTGACTCGGATCATCAGTAGTGTCCCTAGTCGCCCTTTTACGAACAAGTGACCGTCAGGCGGAAACCATCCGCTTCCTTCGGACTGTAAATATTACCTTTGTATCTGATCTTGACAAACTCGAGATCGAGAGACTTCAACCGTACGTTCCTGGAACATTCTTTTGAAAAAGAAACTTCAGCGAGTTGTCAAACTCTACCCGCTACCTCCCTCTCCAGCTTGTAGGGAAGTTGACCGAGAGACCACCTGCCAATAGAAGAGTTGCCGTGGCAGTGGTCTGAAAGGTGATGAGAAAGCAAGGGAACGACCGGAGTCGGGAGTCCAAAGGAGTCCGTTTGTGCACTTGATGCGGAGACCAAGGGGCGGATGCCGGAATTCATGAGTCTAGGGTCGAGCGAAGGAGTCCAAAACGAGTCATGCCTTAAAACTATTTGCCAATCCTTTTCAACCGGGGAGTCCCTTCGCCTAACTTTTCTCCAACCTACAGTTTCGGACAGCCAACCTATTTTCATCTCAATATCCCTTTCGGCATCGGACTCCCCGGCATCAGGTCTTGTCTCGCTTCTTTGACAGATCACTCTTTGGAACTTTAGAAATTCAACATTCATATACAACAACATCGCCTCCAGCAAAGCAGGAAGATTTTTTAGCACCTCGGACATACCAGGTGGTTCCACTACTTTTTCCGGACTCTCCGTTCATAATATTACCCCTTCAAACCAAAATGCTTGCGGACTCCGTTTACTGGACAGCAGTTTCAAAACCTACCCCTGTGCTGTTAGTAAGTTTGTACGAACAGTAACGAACTATGGTCGCTGTGTGACCAACTTCAAGATGTACCCTTGTGCTTTTTTCAGTTCCTGACTACAACTCTCACCAGTGGCACTCCTCACTGTCCCGAACACCCTTCACCATCTCGGACACCCAGCGGACGGTCCACTTTCTGCTGACCTGCAGCTTCCAGTATCCTCACCCACAATAGGAATTTCATCTCTTTCGGGTACGGAAAAAACTTGTCATGTTGCATGCTTTTCCTTTTTCCCTCTACCTGGCCCTGAACATATGATCCCCTTCCTCCTAAGGTAAGCCTGCCGGCCTCGGACGACTATCGTCACGCCTGCTTGGATCGGTTTATGAGGTACTTCTACTCCGGGACAGCCGGCTCGCAGCATAGGCTCCAGCATCTTCGGCATCCACCTCCTTTGGACGAAGTCTGCACAAAAATTAGGTAATGTATGTTTACATGGTATATAGAAAGACCAAAATACCAGGTAAGGCTGGTTGATTTTGGTTTCTATTGCCCTTATGAAAACTTACATTACCTAATAGCCCGCCCGGCCTCCCCTCTTGGTCGCCTAGGTAGACCCTGAATGACAGAAAGAATGATGCCCATCGCTGAGGCGGCCCCTTATATAGAGGCCCACGCACATGTGCGATGGTATGGGGGCTGCGAGAATGGCAGTGAAACCAACTTCTTCGCTAGGGAAAAGAGGCTTCAGAGGAAGGATATGCACAAAAATTAGCTAATGTATGTTTTCATAAAGGCAATAGAAACCAAAATCAACCAGCCTTACCTGCTATATTGGTCTATTTCTAGTTGCTGCTGAAAATATAACTTACCTGTAATTTTAGCATTGTTCTCATAGCGATATCACTCCATCTGTCACCAGTCTTCTGCCAAGCGCCCGGCTTTCGGTCCAGCGACAGTGTTCGTCTTGGATCTTTCATCCTGACGTCAACCTTTTGTCATCCTGGGACTCTTGGGCATCTCGCCCGTCCCAGCCTCTTGTTCACGCACGACCCAGTGACATAGACGTCGACTCCGCATCGGCAGTAGCCGGTCGACAGTTTGGCTCTTCTTCCATTTGGTCCTTTCGCCTGTACGTCCAGGCTTCCATTGACTCTCACCACACTCATTTTGCTTCGTCGTACCAGGATAAGGAAGACCCTTCTAGTATCCCGTTTTCAGACCTTCTCAAGACAGTTAAAGACATTATTTCTGACTGCTTCTTATACAAGCCATCTTCTCCCGATTCGGAACCAGTGAAGAACAGGGGTCTTTTCACCGACATTAGACTACACAACAACGTTCTGTGCTGGGCCAATCTACCACACTGCTTAACGGCCCTTCTTCGTAATGGAAGTATTCTACTAGGGAAAGGCGACCCTCTTGAACTCGACAAGGACCATCCTCCACTTCGACCCTGCCGGGAAACCTAGTTCTTTCATTGACTGTGCAGCTAACCCACGAAACTTTTACACATACTCACAGTCGGAATTTTTAACCGCCAACGCTAAGTTAGACGGGACTGCTTTGCTGAAAGGTTCAGTCCCCTCTGCAGTCCTACACGACTACGATAAGATTGCATGACTAGGACTAAGAGCCGCTTCTCAAGCTGACATCCCAATACCGCCGCCAATGTTTTGTGCAAAAAGCCATCATCTAAAGTTAACAGCCTTGGGATCCAGCGTCTGTCGTTTCTCATAAACTAGGTCTTCAAGAAAACCTGTTTCGCCACCTTTCATGCTATGAATTGGTTCACTAAAGCTCTTTTCAACTCGACAGTTCTCCTTCGTGACGTTGCTCTCGATTCTGCACCAAATCTCAATGATCCTCTAGACACACTCTTCGTAACTAGCCTATCCACGAGTCCGACACTCTTGCAGACTCATTCCAAACCTTGCTCCACACTTGAACGTTTACCATAAACGATGCTAAACCAAGATAGCAGTTCATACCTTTCATTAGAGCTTAGGAGCCCTTTCGACAGGGTAACAGGGATGGATGGCCTCGGCTGCGGCATGAGTAACTACGAAGATTCCGGCAGACCATTTTACAACAATCAGCCCTTTCGAAGTCGATCATCCAAGCGTGGAAAGGGACGAACACCTGATCGCCATAGTCGCTACTTCTCCCAAGGGGTTCGACAAAAGCCTTGACGCGTCTGTTAACGTCCAACCCGCAGGTATTGTCCATCATCGGTCACGGCTTTTGACTGAGCTTTACCAGCACACCCGGGCTCTTTTCTCTCCTCCCTGGGCTTCGCTCTCCCGTGTCCCGTCGTCTTTCGTCCTAGGTAAAATACCTCTCAAAGGGGGCAATAAAGGAATATCTGCATCCCCAGCGTTCCGTGTTTTGCAGCTCAATTTTCCTTTGCCCAAAAAAGACCGGGGGGGGGGGGTGACAGGCTCATCTTCAACTTAAAACCCCTCAACCAGAAGATAGGGAACTTTCATTTCAAGACGGAAACCTCGTAAACAATCCACCAGTTTCTAAGACCGGGTGTCCTGGACCATTTCCATCGTCCTCAAAGGTGCATATCTTCACGTCCCGCTTAACGCTCCATTCACCATCTCTTTCGCTTTCTATACAACGACAAGGTTTACAAGGTCCTATGTTTGCCTTTCGGTCTCAATGCAGCACCCCGAATATTCACACTACTGCTCAAGCCAGTGCTGGCAGGTCTCCGCAAGCACATATTTAGACAGCTGGCTTCTTCAGAATCAAGATCGTACCATGCTTCTTCGCAACCAGGACTTCACTACCTGCCTTCTCGCGCATTAAGATTTCGGCATCAACCTCTCCAAGTCATGCGTCGTCCCGGCTCAGTCTTTCTGGGTGTCGCTTTTGATCTGAGTCATGCCTTCTCCAGGAAGAATCGTGGATCTTCTCGCGACAGTACGCTTGTTTCGTCAGGCCTCTCTTCATGCTCTATCCGAACGGCCGATGATGACATACCCGTTTCATAACTCGCATCGACACTTGGGGAAAGCGGACCAGCTCATACATCACCTATCACCAAACGGATTCAGCCTTTCCAACCAATGCTCTCTTTTGGGGTCAGATGTCCTTGCGCTATCCCAAACAGTTCCTCTCCATGAGCCCCAACCAGATCTCTTCCTTCTGACGGTTGCCTCCCTTGAAGGATGAGGGGCACACATAGCACACCACCAAGTCTCCGGATCTTGGACTACCCCCCAGGATCATCTAACTGAAAGCTGTCCTCAAGGCCCTTGGCCACTTTCGGACCCTGGTCTCGGGGAAAATAGTTCAGCTGCAAGCAGACGACACAGTGGCCGTTGCTTACCGTTGAAAGTGAGGCAGGACAAGTTCACGTCAGCGATCTTTTGGCTCTGCATGAATCTCGGCACCACGATTCTGCCTCACCACATCCCAGGCAATCGAAATGTAATTGCGAATTCTCTTTCTTGCCACAAACTTCCTACGGGAGAATCGACTCTAAAGAATCCCATCTACGAATCTCTATTCAGTATATCGAGCACTCCGCTAGTTGATTTATATGCCACAAGGTGTAATGACAAACATAACATGCTGTTCTTTCTTTTCCAATCATTCGGCAGTTTCTTTAACACCAGGACCCTCCTTTCGTGCAAAGACTCAGAAGCCTTGTGAACTTTCCACCCCAATCATTATTCCTGCGCTTGCTTCTATTCTTGGACATTAACCTGAACGTCTCCTCTGCTTTGTACAAGCCCTCCGCTTCTACATTCAACAGATTGACAACAGTGAATTATGAAAGAGCAGGACTCGGCTTCCCCTTACTTTTATCAGATATTTCGGTATGACATCGACCCGCATTATAGCATCATGGATGAAGACTCATCGTCAGCCCATACGAAGATTTGGATGTCAGCTGTACAGAGGATAACATCACGGCCCATAAACAGCCATCTCCACATCCTGGGCCTTTCACAGCAACATACTTACCTCCTAGGCCTTGGAGGCAGCTTCTGGAGAAGCACCTCCGTGTTCACGTCTCACTACATGAGTGAGATGTCAACACAGGCCAGTGTTTTCTGTTTTCTTTCATGTTTTCTGCGAATAAAGTGCAAAGTTGTTACTTTGGGTGTGCCAGCTCGTTACCCTGGGGTACTTGTTGTCAGGGAGTAACTTCTGGAGCTGTTGACCCTGAAGTGCCATTCCTTTACTTACTCCCTAAGTCTTGACAAGTTTTCAGTCTCTATTTTTGCTCTTGCTGTGTTTTGTTTTCTCCTAGGTGACTATTCTTGACGAGTCCTTTGTTGCTTTCTAATGCTGCGCATAGCTGGCAACCATGTTCTATATCTGAATTTTTCCCGTGTTATATGGAGCCCCACTAAGGCCAGTTCAAGGAAGTAAGCTAGAAGGATGGTTGAATTTAGAGTTTATTTCCAGGGCCACGCGGTCTGTCCTTTAGAGAGGTCATTAGTTCAAGGATGTTCTAGGCTGTAGTATAGTGGCATACTTCAGGAAGAGTTGTTGCTGCAGTGTTTGCTAAGTTAATCTATTATATCGGTGAGGGGGTAAGAGCCCCATCCCGGCACGTATGGTTCAAGTCAAGACAAGGGGTTGAATGACAGAGAGAGCAGCACGGAACTTAGCCAGCACTGTCTCTTATCACCTTTAATGAGACGTGGCGTCATACAACTAGTATCAGACGATGGCGTTCGGCAACAATAGGGTAAGACTTTCGCTGTTTACCCGAGTGGCGACGAGGGCAATACAGCGAAAGTCTTAGTGCATTGCTGCCGAACATATTTGTACAACGTCGAGTTGAATCTTTAGTGGACGAGACATTGTTGCCGAACTATCGTCGAATATATTTGTACAACAACGATTTGCATTGTTAGTAACCAGCCAGTGCTAGCTGGCATAATGAGCCATTGTTGGCGGGAATCTTCTTTGCTCCAACTTCGTTTTTAAAACTAAACTGCAATAAATGCCGTATTTGTTTATTTTATTCAATTTTAACTCTTTCCTTTGGGTCTTTCTTCAGCTGCAATAAATGTATTTTTTAATAACATTGATACTCCCTCCGGTATATTTTAACAGTTTTCCTCGATACATACCGGAAATAGTTTTATATGAATTCATTTACCTTTTACTTGATCGTCTAAGGGTACGATCATGGTGACACATGTGGCGCATGTACGCTAGTAAGCTTCTTTTTTACCGCTCGGTCCGAGGAGTATCTCACTCTCGCCAGAAAGTTTCTTGGGCTACTTTCGAGGGTGATGTCACGCGATGTTTATACACCTAGTCCGTGACGTGATTCTTCGTGCACTTCAAGTCACGTGACTTCCCGCTTCTGAGCGAAAGCCAAGTGAGATAGTAGCTGCCTTACTTGAGGCACTCAGCTTCAATCCCAGTTAACCTTGTTCTGAGCGTATCAGGAGAAATGGAGAGTGATGAACGCATTTATATATTCCACCAAGTATATTTGCTACCGAATCGGTAAAGGAAAGGACAAAACGAGAATTGGATCGACAATTAGGTTTATCCTATGTTTATCGCAAGAAACTAGGATTAAAGAAGGGGTGTCGGGATCCTGACACGGTGATGGACAAAACCAAAGGCGGAGAAGAAATTAAATATCGGATTGAGTTTTAGACGTAAATTCTTGTAGCAGACATAAAGCCTAATGGAAAAACGTTTAGCTGCAGTACCAATTAAATTACAACTAGGGTCGGTTGGGGGAAGCTATCTTTTTTTTTTGATGGTACACTTAAAACAGACCCAACTTTATGCCTTTTATGTAAGCTGTTTCTATACAGTAACACCGTTTTTGATTTCCTCATAATACTAAAACATGAAGTCACAAATTAGGCTGCAAGGAAAAAAATAACGGTCGGGAGGAATAAATGAGATCCGTCGCAGGGATGAAAACTTACTGTCCGAAGAAGGGGGGGGGAGGGTAAAAATATCTTCCCCCCCCCCCCCAAAAAAAAAAAAAACGATACATACTGACCGGTCCCTAAGCGTTCCTCCTTGAGATCGCCAATAAATTAATATACGCAACATAGTCGGCAATGATAACGATAGGACGTAAATTTCGACATCAACACAGAATAAAGACACCAGAATCTTTTATTTGGTCAACTTTGTTCAAATAAAACTAACGTGTGGGTATTTTACCGCAGCAACAGACAGGAGACATTGATTATCACAACGTGCAGTCATCTACGCCAGTGTTTGTTTACCTTTTAGCATTCGTACGACGTGTCACATGGCGCTGCTCCCAAATGAGTATGATCTAGCGTCGGATGTGACGTCATTCTTGTTTCACAGAGCAGTGCGCGCCGCGGTCGTGTGAACTCTATTTTAGCGCAGTTGACGTATGAGTAAAGCGGCCAGGACGGAGGGATTTATGTGCCTTTAATGTGCAAACATTGATAGCCGTAGTAGATTTACTTAATGTAACTAAGAACCAAAGGCCTTCGTTTTCTTACTTACCTCACACTTAAAATGTGACTTAAAATGTGAAAAAGTTTAATAATACTTTGGAAACGATCTGGGATACGTAATTATGGACAGCGATTGTATTTTTACAACTTAAGTAAAAACCAAAGACCTTCCCCAGCCTAGCCGTGGTTCGTACTAGTAGTAAGACAATGGTTTCATTATTGCAGCAATGTGTCTTCATGTTATTAATCCACTTCTGCAACAATGGTCCAACAATGAAAGAGTTGTACAAGTACAATAAGAGATCCTAGTGGCCAATAGGGATGACTAAGAGGTGTGCTTCCGTAAAGAAGGGCACTACCAAAACTAGAAACACTCCACTCACCCCCACAAAATTTTAATGGCAACTTGCAATACAAATAGATGATTTGTTGACCACGAAGTTCATTAAAATTAACACGCCAATGATCTCCCTCCCGCTGACCTTTGATGTCGCCCAATTTGTGGAAAACAACTGTTGGAAATTCATAATAATTAACATTCATATCTTCATAAAAAGTACGTGAACTGCTGCAGGTTCTATCAAAACTCCTCAAGTGCTAACAACAAATATTAACAATATTAGAGTGAAAACCTTTTTTTCGTTTGTTTAAAACGTACGATTTCCAACATACTTACAACATTTTCTTCAAATCACGCTTGAAGAAGCTACATTAAACCTGACAAGAAAACACGATTAAACAAAAATTGGCTGCTCATGATGGCAGACTAACCCCACGGCTCTACAGATTTAATTTATTTGGTGCTTTGCGCACAAATTTGTCAACCGATTACGCTAATGGAACAGAGTTGACCAGATTTGAAAATCCGCACCATCCGACAACGATGTTGATGTGACAGTCGGAGGTGCAGTCTGTTGACACGAAGTTGACGTTTGGAAACTAATCTCTGGGGCTAGTAGCAGCGAGAATTCAGTTGCGCTAGCTAAATTTGACAAGTATTCAGTTCGAAATTCTTTTTGCCGCGTTAGTTGTGGCATAATTTTATCATTTGGTGACGGCCAAGTTTTTATTTTCGACTTTACAGGTGTTTGCTAGCAAATAACTGATAATAATTTAAAATTTTCACTGGCTTATTGTGCACAGTTCGGTTTTTCAGCTTGACGTTCAAAATTTGGACCAGTCACTTCCTCCGGAACCTCGTCAAGTGGCAAAATACACTTTCTCAGGTGTTCTGAGTGTTTTAATAGGGTTTATTGCCACCAACATCGACTCAGAATCTGAAATTTGTATCCTTCGGTGTTAAAATTCCCTCTTGCCATCGAGTTTTGCAATTCGGCCTTGTGTCCAGAGAATACACTCGAGCTCCCACTTTAAAGGTTTGTTGTGACTCATGTTTTATAAGACTTTTTGAACGGTATCGTTAGTCGAAGGCACCATTATACTGAACCTCGTGCGCACATTTTCATTTAAACATTAGATAGGTAGGAGTTAATCGTGTGGTTGTATGCAAAACATTTCTAGACTGAATTAGATAGTTGTTCAGTGTCTTTTCTACAGTTAAGCCCTGTTTAACGCTAGCTTTTAATGACCGTTTCATAGAGCTGATTCTGCTTGACCATTGGTGCAAGGCCGATAGGGACTATCGTGGAATGCTGTATGCCATTTTTTTTCAAGAACTGCTTGAATTCAGTACTTCAAAATTGTGGTCCATTATCGCTGACAATATGGCGGGCCAAACCAAACATCTCTTACAAATATGTAATAACATTAGCGTTGGTGGTTTTGCGCATTATTTTAATGAACTGGTATTTGGAATAGGCATCCACAACTAGAAAAAAAACATACGGTTTTTCCATGGCCCCGCGAAATCAACATGGATTCTGTCAAACACACCCAGTGGTCATTCCCAGGTATTTTTTTTCCCAGAAATGTCGCCATATTTTGTTAACTGACAATCAATGCAAGTTTTAACAACATTCTCTAAATCTTTGTGTCGATATGAGGCCACCACACAAGCTATCTAGCAAGCAATTTAATGCAAACTATGCCCTCGTGTCCCAAATGCAACTCGTCGAGAACTTGCTTCCGTAATGCTTCAGGAATTACAAGAAGAAATCCCCAAAACAATGCATTTGCTTTAACAGACCGTTCCAATTTCCGTGCTAGAAATGGTTTTAATTTGTTATTGTCCACCCTATCGGGCCAGCCATCCCTTGTGTATCAAAACACAGTTGACAAGATAGGATCCAGCCTTGTGTGTTTCTCTAGCTGTTCAGGTAAAATGGGTAACGTGCTGATAGTCTGCATATTCATGACTCTCCATCCTGGTACCTGCATGGAAGGTGGTGTATACGTAGTTGGCAGCCAAGATAAGTAGTCTGCTGTTAAATTAAGCCTTCCAGGGATATGCTAATGTTCAAACGAGTATACATTTAAATACAATGCCCACCTTTAAATTTGGGTGGCTGCCATAACAGGGATGGATACCTTGCTAGTAGTGTATATAACCGTCCTGTAACACATCTACTGTAACCGTAACAGTCGCCTGGCTTCGGGAAGGTATACAAAAGCTCATCGGAGGTGATGAACGGGGTAGACAGCCGATGGCAGGTTACGGTTACAATAGAGGTGTTACAGGACGGTCTCAGTTAGATTCGAACAAGCGGGCATGTAAAAACGGTACGTGTGTGTCAGACAGGCACAGCCTAGGCAGGTGTGTAAACAAGAGTCCGTTACACCACCTTGTATAGTAAGGTTAGGTAAGGTTAGGCGGGCGAGTAAACTGTTTGCTCGACCTCCACTCATACGATCATGTATGTGGCTTACGTAGCGTGTTGTATGTTTTAGCAACGACTGTAGCAGTGGGGGGGGGGGAGGCAGCAGCTACAACCACCACCAGAGCTGCCTCCATCCTACCACCGCGACCATCCATCGTTGATGTGGGGGAAGAAGATCGACGATTTATAAAGCGCTGTTAATACTTAACTAAATCCCTACTTAGAAACCTAACCAAACCGTGAACTACACTCCGCTGAGCGTAGCTGGAACCGACATTAGTACCTCCCGAGCAAGCTTGGATTTTATTCTCTGTCAAGCTCGGGCATACTCGACTAAAGAATTGGAGCATCCCTGTACTACCTATCGTCGTTAAAGTGTTAAAAACAAGCTATATTTTGTTAGTTTCTGTTTACAATACGTACCACTGCCAATGATGATGAAGTTCAGTGCGAGACATTTGTTTTCCTGAAATCAAACGTTAGTAGGCTTAAAGTCATAAAAAAAAAGATGAGAGGATATAAAATGGTTTTCATCCAACATGTGGGGAGATAGGCCTACGTTTCGTCAAAATAAAAGAGAAAGTAGGTCGGGTAGCTTATCGAACAGCTCGACCTCGATGTTTCGTCCGTGGCCGTGAAGACCGTCACGATTAGCCTTGACAACAAAAATCGTATGACAGACATTGAGATAGTGTGCGAGGCAAGGTATTCGATGAGGGAAAAAAAATACAAATTATACATTTGTTAACTTGCTCAGATAATACGTCTGTTGATCACAAAACGTTTTTTAAAAAATATAAAAATAAAAACACTCCAACCTGTGGAGGCAAGGGATCTGACCATGCCTCCAAGAATTGGGGATCCTAACGGTAATAAAAAGGCGGACCAACAAACGTAAAATACCTGAAAAACAGCTAACAAATGTATGAAAGTGTACGTACCACCATCGAGTTACCGGCAACACAAGCAGCCTGTATTACGTCCGTCTCTGGTCACAATTTGGAGTGTGTGAAACGTCGTGTGTTAGTGGAATTAGAGAGTGTAGCTAAAATCCGTTCTGGGTGGATATCACGTGGGGCCAAAAGCCCACCCATATTCGACCTTCGATCCATTTTATGCGAGCAAAAAAGAAAAGGGAACAAATGGACGAATAAAAAAAGGACATGCCGTTCCCAGACAGTCCATTAGGACCACTTAATTGGGTGGCAATGTAACTCTTTTATGTCCCAGGTGCCAATGACAAAATCACATCCCCTTCACATACCATCACGTGCGTACAATCATAATCAGACGTCAATAATGACATTTTCGAATACCATATATGGTTGTTGCAAGCAGGAGACGGGACCTAATGGTGCCGAGAGTCCAATAAAAGTGGCTCAGGGAGGCCATACGGGTAAAAAAAAGGCCTTGCCACTGACCCATGCCCAAATAGGGAAACCAAACCATCTTCTGGAATGCATCTAAAAAGTTAATATGCCGACTAACGGGCGCCATAATTTTTTGCATCCGAGACCTTTTCCTAAAAAGCCAGACATCTCGGCCTCACCTGTCAATACCTAGTGATAAGAAGACGTCAAACACCAGACAAATGGACGCCATTTACCACCCCCACACGACACGTAGACCAAAAATACCTGAGCAAAGACCGAATTATAAAAAATAACCTTCCAGAATACGAATTGTGTACTTAATAAGGAGTGGGATGAGTGAATAGCCCAAGGCATTCGTAGAGGAGCCGTACTAAACAAAATGGAGTAGTTTCATTGGCTGGAACGAACATAACGTCGTACGAAAATAGCCTCGGGCATGACGGCAAGTAGGCTTATCGACGAAACAGTCATTAGTGATGTCAATCACTACGGCTAGCCAATTGGAGGCCGTAGCCAGGTTTACAATTGTAAGTGTAAGGAAGGCGTACGATTCGTCCAGTACATGTAAATGATCCAAAAAAATAGGCTTTTACCTCCGACAGTACTAATCCATCTCGTATAAAAGAAGAAGCCGACGTCCTCGCAGCTATAAGTCCTGGCCTGAGCCAGAAAGTGTACGTTTCGAGCTCCTGTAAGACGTTTCCAGTTCCACTACGAGCGACCCTCAACGGTGAAAGGTAGGCCTATATTACTTTACGCTATTTTTCATTATTATTGAGTTCAAACAATGCAACTCTTAAAATTATCGTTTTAGAATTACCGAGGTATACTGTTGTCTGTGCGCGCAACTATTTAACAGACAAGGTGTAGACCGTGGTAACGCTAAAAGCGAATAAATAATGTAATTACAAGGTTCGTCTCGACAACGTCGTTATTGTTTCGTAAGGTTAGGAAAAATCTAAAGAAGGGTTCCCTTTTTGTTTCTTTCTTACATCCGTAGGCTTAAACCATGGCTGACAGTATAAGTAACAGCACGGCAAACACTGACATTACGTATTTTCTTGGCCAAGAACTATACGCTCAAGTGCAACCGTTTATGGGGAAACTGTACGTTCAGATAAGAGAATTTATCGTACCATCGGCTGGGTCGACGGCTGGCCGTAAAGGGGTGGCTCTCAGTCCTACGGAATAGTTGCAATTCGCTGAAATTTTGACGAATTCAACAGAATTGCGTCTAATACGAACGTCGAGCAAGAAATGACCAGAGCCTGGTCGTACGGGGGACGATTGAAAGTAATAATCAGCCAGTCGGGGTCGACCTACAATGCGAAGTACATCTTCGAAAAACAAGGGGGAAAGTTTATCGTTCTTAGCAACCGTCAAATGCGGGGATTGCTCAGTTATGTTCACGTAATAACCAATACTCTGAAGGAAAAAATGAAAGATTTCGAGCTGGTTGAGGAAGTATGAATGTAAAAAAAAATGCCCCACAAAAAAAAAACTGTAAAATGTGACACGTGGCTTTTATTTCTCTTTTTCCCATAGATATGACCAACATGTACTGCGATTCTTTTCCGTTGAGTGGTTGGAACTATTTAAGAATCCAACCGGAAAATCACTCAGTCAAGATCACGATCGGCAAAATATTCGATCATTGCATTCACCTACAACCTTCAGAATTCCAAAATCTCATGGCCAAAATATACTGGGGGGACCCTCGCTCAGCATTGGACTAGGCTATAAAAACGGTCGCGTTTCGATGCAGCTAGCGGCTGATAACGTCATTATTTTGAAAGTGCATAGCAGCTCGGTTGCTCTTACGGAATTTGACATTCTGCACGTGTTATTTGTATGGACATATCTGCCAAGTAATTGCGTGTTGGGGCCAGAGAATAAGCGACGTTTTAACACCGGCAATCCAAACAATTACGCGCGGCACTATGACCGAAAGCGACCCTCCCAAACCAGCGACCAAACCTAGGAAATGGGCTATCAAGGAAACCACATCCATTAAAGAGCGGCTCTGTAAACCCAAGCACCAGTAACGTTCCGACAGATATCAACGTAGATGATGAAGAAGAAGAAGAAGAAGAAGATGAAAAGTGTTCAAAATGCGTCCAAGAAGTCATGCACGAATCTTGCGACGGACCGGTTGACAAACTCCTCGAATGCCCAGGTTGCGTAATCAATGCTCCCAGCCAGCGTTCGCATTTATGCGTAACGGAACCATCGTTCTACAAATGTAAAAATAATGCGATTTAATTTTGTTTTTCTCAATAGTGGCACGCCCAACCTTTCAGCAAACGACGAACCAGTGGGGAGGGGGGAGCGACGTTTCAGCCTCTAAACCATCATTTTCAAAGCAACTTCCTCACGATTGCGTTAGTCCTGGCAAGGAAATCTTTAAAAACGATAGGTTTAGCATTAGCAAGTGTAGAGGGCGCTACAACAAAAAATTTGCAACGTATACGAACTTGTTCGCCGTTAATATTAATGCGGTAGACCAGGATTATTTGACCGAAAATGGGCTCGATCCTGTTACTTACATGGACGAGCTCCTAGCCAACGTTTTTGAGCAGTTATTGGATGGGATACAACCACGGAATTATATTGGTATTTCGATATCAGGGGCAGGCTTAGATAATAACCTGTTTTTTCCATTTCATCCCAGGGAATCGTTCGCGATTGAGAGTATTTTTGCACTTTTGGTGAAACTTAGTCTGGTCAGCAATTGGATGTCTACAACAAACTCGAAATTAAACTTACTCAAATCAAAGTTTCTGGAGGGGGGACCTATCCTAAAAAGAAAGCGTCTAAATCTAATACAGCATTGTGACTAGAAAGTGGTGGACGCAAGTCGGTGGTTCCAGTGAAAAATAAGAAGGACGGCCTATGCCTCTCTAGGGCTTTAGTGACTTGCAAAGCGGAAAATGATAAAACTCTGTACTACAAGCTACGTAGATCGACGACGCTGCAGAAAGACTTGGCTTTACTGCTGCACGAAAATGCTGCAGTGACGGTTAAACGGGAAGGTTGCACCGTAACGGATTTAAGACGTTTTCAGGACTATTTAACGATTTTCAAATTGTTGTGTTCGAGAAAATCGATACCAAATGTCAAACAGCGTTCGAAGGGCCAGCTTACCAAAAACGAATTTACCTGTTTTGTTACGAAAATCATTTTGTAGGTATTTTGAAACCCCGCTGCTTGTACGGTAGCAATTATTTTTGTAATACATGTCTTAAACCGTACGCCAACAAACAAAAACGTTCGTGGGAAAAGTACAAATGTGTCGCGTGCCACAGCCCTCATTTCCGTTGTTATTTGAAAAAGTGGCTTTCCCGCGGGGTTTGCAATCGTTTATTCAGAAACCCAGAATGTCTCGCCCGTCATTACACGAAACAACCGCCATTTAAAAATGCTACTGTGTGTAAGTCGCTCTACAAATGCAAGGTATGGTTTCTAACCTACGTAGGAAACAGTAAAACGGCTCATCATTGCGGGCAGCGGTTCTGTAAAGCGTGTAAAAAATGGTCACATCCTGGTCACAGATGCCACGTCCAACCCTTACCCCAACCCCAGAAGAGAGAATGCGTGCGGATCGCCGCCTACAATTTTTGAAACGACTCAGATAGAGTAACGGACTCTTCGAGTAAAGAATACTACATGCATAAAGTAAATCTTGCAGTTATTGACGTAGCGTGTACGTATTGTTTCAATAAAACAGATTGTTTAAAAATGCGGAGTCAAACGCAAGATATTTATGCACGGAGAGGAAACCCTGAACAAGTTTTGCAAGTGGCTATTCAAACCAACATGATATTGACAGCGCATAATCAAAATTCTTTCGATGGATTGTTTTTAATTAAATGGGCTATCGAACGTGGAATTAGACCTATTGACGTTATTTATTCCGGGGGCAAAATCGTGATCGCAAAAATTGAAGGAACTAAGTTAGTGGATTCCCACAAATTCCTACCGCTTTCGTTAGCGAAACTTCCCGGCAGCCTAGGCCTAAATGAGTTTTTTATTCGTAAAGGTAGTTTCCTCCATCTATATAACCGTCCTGAAAACATGGAATACGAAGGCCCAATCCCTCCATTGAGCGCTTATGATCCAGAGGGCCTAGCGAGCAGAGCTAGGGAGAAACCAGTGGAATGGCACGACCAACAAAGAGCCCAGAATGTAGTATTTAACTTTAAGAAAGAATTTATTAAATATTGCTGCAACGATGTCACGGTTCTAATGGCTTGCGTTCTGAAATTCAGGCAACTTATCCAAGAAATTTGTCCTTTCCTGGAACCGTTTCACGACTGCATAAGCCTAAGCCATCTCGTAATGACGATATTCCGGACTATGTTTCTGAAAAGAAACAGTATACCTTGCATACCTTTGGAAGATTACCACCCAGAATGTCAGTATTCGAGGGAGTCTTTAATTTGGTTATATTTCGAGGTTAAAAAACGTGGAATATTTATTCAACACGCCAACAATGTAGGAGAAAAAACATTGGTATGTGGCAAATACTCAGTTGACGGCTACTGCGAAACCAATCGTACCGTTTTTTTCGTATTTGGGGTGTGAAATACACGGGTGTCTTCATATAACCAATAGACAACGAAAATTGCCTTTCAGTCAGTTAACCGCTCAATATGCGTAGGACAAATATACGATCAGATGACAGGCTTTGGAACAGATTGCAGGCGTTACTGTCCTCGAAATGTGGGCTTGTAAATTTAAAGAAGAAATGAAAACTGACTTAAAATTTCAAGCTTTCGTAAATGTTTATCCTAGAAACTTTTCTATATTTCGTCCAAGAAATGCGTATGTAGGAGGCCGTGTAAGCACGTTTCGTCATTTGTACGTCGCCAAGCCAGGGGAAAAAATTCTCATTGGCGATGTTACTTCTTTGTATCCATCTGTTATGTTACAGGAACGTTTCCTGGTCGGGCATCCTGAAATAATAACAGAATTCAATGGTAGTACCGATATCAGTAAATATTTCAGACTCGTCGAAGCTGTAGTAAACCCTCCCCGCGGCTTATTTATCCCATCACTACCTCTGAAACCCGAAAATAAGCTTTATTCCACTCTGTGTCGGACGTGCGTTGACAGCCCACCATCTCAGGGCCAGAAATGCGAGCACAGTGTAGTGCAGATAAGCTTCAGGGGTGTTTTCGTTTCGGTCGAATTGCAGCAAGCTTTAGCTGACGGCTACGAAGTAATACAACTGTTGTATGTGTACCATTTTCCTCAGTCCACGATTTACGACCCCAAAACGTGTACGGGTCAACGGGATTGTCTTTTTACTGACTACGTGAAAACCTTCTACGTGCAGAAGTTAGAGTGTTCGGGGTACCCCGAAGGGATTGTAACTGTAGAACAGAAAGCTGCGTACGTGAAACTTGTAAAGGACAGTCAGCAAATCGTTTTAAACCCGGAAAGAATCCGAGATAGTCCCGGTGGCAGAACTATAGCGAAAGGCTTCTTGAATTCTTTGGCGGGGAAACTGGGTCAGCGAGAGGACCATCTGTCGGCCAAATATATAGATAAAGCTGCTGAATACTTTAGTTTCGTACTGGATGACAGAAATATTATACGCGATATTGATTTTGAAAACGACCAGATCGCCGTTGTGCATTTTAGGAACAATCAAAATCTTGGCGAAGGAAACAACAATGTCTCGGTCGTGATCTCTAGCTTTATAACTGCTTATGGTAGGCTTCGATTGTTGAAGCTGTTACGTGAGCACGCCCCAGGCAGTATTTTTTATTGCGACACGGACAGTACCGTCTTCAAGGTCAATAAAAACGATCAGTACGACTTACAAAACGATCCTCGTCTCGGAGGTCTAACCAATGATTTAACCTCTTACGGAAAAAATGCTTACATTAGTCATTTTTGTAGTAATGGATCTAGGAATTACTCGTTCGTTGTCCAGAGTGACAAAGGTACGAAAAATGTAGTTAAGGTAAGGGGAATTACGTTAAATTTCCGTAATAGTCAAGTACTAGATTTTGACACTACCGCTAAAATGGTCGAAAACTGTCGTCCTTACAGAGCCACGAAAAATTGTACGAAGGAACAATTGTTTGTTAACCACTAGTCAAAACAAAACGTATCGTACTGTAGCTACTAAACGGTATGTAGACCCTCGAACTTACATTTCATACCCTTGGGGATACTAACTATGTACATCTACAACTCGCATTCGATTTTCAGGCCAAGAAAAAAAAAATAGCCTCACACCGTCATTGGTAAGTATTGTAACTATCAACTAACACAATATAGCTTGTTTTTTAATAACATTTTAAAGATGGTAGGTAGAGACAGGGACGCTCGACTTATTTAGTCGAGTATGCTCGAGCTTGTCAGAGAATGAAATCCAAGCTTGCTCGGGAGGTACTAATATCGGTTCCGGCTACGCTCATCGGAGGGTAGTTTTTGGTTTGGTTAGGTTTTTCAAGTAGGAACTTTAGTTAAGTATTAACAGCGCTTTATAAATCGCCGATCTTCTTCTCCCGCATCAACGAGGCTCAACGATGGATGGTCGTGGTAGTCGAGTGGTGGCAGTCCTTTACAGCAGCAGCTCTGTTGCAGGTTGTAACTGACTGCTGTCGGAAGGACGCGAGAAAAATGGGAGGGGGGGGGAGACGAAACACACTTTACTTTCTCCACTTTTTGTATACATACATATATATATATATATATATATATAAATATATAAATAAATATATATAATAAGAAAGATAACAGGAAGGTCTACCTTTTTTTTCTTTCTTTTATTAGCTAAGACTTTTCTATTCTTTCTTTACTTTTCTATCTTTCTTATTATTACCTAAGACAAAATGAAAAAGAAGTGTATGTGTATAAAATAAAGAGTGAAGATGACCTAGAGAATCTCAAAAAGAAAATGACAGCTGAAGAAGAAAGCTTAAAGAAAAATGGAGCTGGAAAGTGAAACAAAGAATGATATCTATGGAGACTTCAAAAAATACAAAGAAAAGATAATTATTGAAGAAAAAAGCATAATGCAAAATGCATCCATGTGAATACAAGAAGTTGCAAGAAAAATTGGGACAAATTGCTAATTTACTTAGAAAACAGTGAAGTGATAATATGGGATGTAATTGCTTTTACAGAGATTAATTTAAAAAACACGAAATGATGAAGTACAATTTAAATGAATATACAAGATATGGTGTTTGTAGAAAAAAATCAAAATGGTGGAGGTATAATGGTATATGAACTACAATTTAAATGAATATACAAGATATGGTGTTTGTAGAAAAAATCAAAATGGTGGAGGTATAATGGTATTTGTCAAAAAAGGTAAAATTGGGAAAACAACATGTGAATACATTACAATTGCTGAAAATGATGCAATTGATATTGTTATAAATATCGACGAAGTAATATACAACATAATAACTTGCTATAGAAAACCCTCATCAAACCGTAATGCCTACATTAAAGAGCTAAAAAAAATTACTCAAAAAAAGGAGAAAATAAAAGAAACAAACAACAATTTTCTAGGCGATTTTAACTTTAATACTTTTATA
Organism: Lithobius niger; assembly: GCA_023313725.1. Classification (NCBI taxonomy): domain Eukaryota; kingdom Metazoa; phylum Arthropoda; class Chilopoda; order Lithobiomorpha; family Lithobiidae; genus Lithobius; species Lithobius niger. The sequence continues at coordinate 26,445 of JAHWFP010016540.1, read as the reverse complement.
GAGACACAAAATGAGAGTGAAAAAAATGATATAACTAAATTTGAAAACTTGATAGCCTATTTTGGTTACACTCAACAAATTCTAACTGCCACAAGAGAAGAAATTATGAATAACAAATTGACTCAGTCCTGTTTGGATTTAATGTTTACAAAATTAAACTCATTAAACTGTAAAGGATCGGTTATTACAATAAAACCTGCAGATCATTATTTTACAGTAATCGAATTTTGGAATAAAAGTGAGGTTGAAGGGGAAAAATTACAAAACAATAATATTGTATACAAATATCAACATAAAAATATTGTTGCACAATTAGGAAAAGTTAATTGGGAGGGATTAAACACTTTAAAAGATCCAAATGAAATATACACAAAAATTGAGGATGTTATCTCAAAAATTTATAGTAATAACCGATCCAAAAGGAAGGAAAATACAAAAAATAAAAAATAAATTTTCCGAAATGAATGGATGACTGATGAACTTGTGAAAGCAATTAACGAAAAAAATAGTTTGTGGAATTTTATAAAAAGTGAAAACAAGTGCAATTATAACGAAACAAGGGATGATTTTGAGAAATATAAAAAACTATAGTAAAAAAATTTATAGTAATAACCGATCCAAAAGGAAGGAAAATACAAAAAATCAAAAAAAAATTTCCGAAATGAATGGATGACTGATGAACTTGTGAAAGCAATTAACGAAAAAAAAATCGTTTGTGGAATTTTATAAAAAAAGTGAAAACAAGTGTAATTATAACGAAACAAGGGATGATTTTGAGAAATATAAAAAACTAAAAAAAGAAGTAGCAAAGAAAATAAAGACAGCAAAAGAAAATTATTATGGTAACTATTTTGAAATGCATAAAAAAGATGGAAAAAAGGTATGGAATAAAATAAATCAATTAATTGGAAAGCATGGAAAAGCTACGAACATTGAAAAACATTTTGAAACACACTTTAAAGAAAATACACTTAAGATCTGTGAAAAATTTTCAGAACACTTTGAAAAACAAATACCATACATAAAAACTAAACTGAAGACCACTAAAAACAAAAAAAAATGGTGGTAAATTAAAAATCGTGAGGAAAAATCTAACAAATGGGAGTGTTATAAAAAATACAATGACAATAACTGAAGCAAATAGATATGATATTCTGAAAATTATAGATCAAATCAAAGTAAAAAAATCAAGTGGTCATGAAGGATTATGATGGAGCACTTTGCAGAAACAAAGGAGAAAACATGCGAATTTACGACAATATTAATAAATAGTATTATTAAAACCGAAATTTGGCCAGATAATCTCAAAAAACAAATCATAAGACCAGTTTACAAAAAAGGAAATGTAAATGACCTTAATAATTATAGACCTATATCACTTTTGCCAGTACTAAATAAAATTATAGAAAAATTTTTTGCTACCAAAATTGAAGAATTTTTCAAAAAATTTAATGTATTAAAAATCAATACGGATATAGGAAAGGAATAAGTTCTAGTGACGCACTTGAAAATATAAATAACAATGTTTGCAGAGTCTTAAATGAAGGGAAAGCTATTGGTGCAATTTCAATAGATCTAACAAAGGCATTTGATATAAATATATAAAAATGGCTTAAGAGGCAAAATATACAACATAATTAATAGCTATCTTACAGGACGACAATGCAGTGTTAGAATTGGGGATAACTTAAGTAGATGGACAAATATAGAATATGGTGTACCTCAGGGTTCAGTGTTGGGGCCCTTATTATTTTTAATTTATATAAATGACGTTACAGATATAGAATGGAAAACATATATAACCTTATATGCAGATGATATACTCATGTTATCAATAAATAATGAAAGTAAAAATATGTTAATAAATTTACAAGAAGACTTTGACAAAATACAAATTTATTTAAGTGAAAATGATTTGATACTGAATAATGAGAAAACATGTTATTTACCAATAGTAACGTCGCATATGCAAGAGGAACTAGGTACAATTACAACATGTGATGGGAATTGTGAAAGAAATTGTAACTGTAAAAAAATTAAAAAAGTTAACAATGCAAGGTATTTAGGAATTGAATTAGACAAAAATTGGAAATTTTACATGCACATTGATAAGTTAGTACAAAAATTAAGGAAAATGATACCTACATTATACAATTTAAAGGATATATTGAACCAAAAAAATAAGAAAATGATTTTTGAAGCACTTATTATGTCAAACATAAATTATGGACTGACGGTATATGGAACGACTTCAAGCAGCATTATTACACAAATACAAAAAGTAACAAATAAAACAATCAAAGTACTCTTTAAAAATAAAAAAACGCAACATTGTAGTGAAATTTATAAAAAGTTAGGAATCATGAATATTGATACTACATTAAACTGGAGTATTATAAATAGGAACTATTTCAAAACTGAAAATAAAATAAAACTGAATAGAAGTATAAGAGAAAATAAAAAATGGCTACAGGAACCTAAATGGCGAAATTCGAATGGTAAGAGAACCATGACATTTCTTATACCGTCAAAATTTAACAAAATCCCAACGGAACTAAGACACATCCAAAATTATAGTGAAATGAAACACAAGATCAAAAAATGGCTACTAAATCAATAAAAATAAGGAGACGAAAGAGATCCATTTAATATATCTAAATTATGGACAAGTGAAGAAATATACCATGTTGTTTAATTAATGTTGATAACTTATAGACTTAATAGAAAATATTTATGTGTACATAAAAAAAAATAATGTATAAGTATAATAGACAAGTGAACAAAATACCAAATGTTTAATTAATGTTAACAGTTACTTGATGTAATAGTAGATATATTAAAAAAAATAATAACATGTTAATTGCTTGCACACACAAGTCTGTAAGGACTTCGTGCCAGTACCTGTGCCGTACGTGTACCTGTACTTGTACTTGAATAAAGCAGTATTATTATTATTATTATTATTTACAGAATGGAAGAAGTAACTTCGACTTCGGACATATTCCCACCGAAAAGAATAATGACAGCTACCATGTACACGAAAGAATATTCTTTTCTGCCTCATCACGATGTAGCTATAATGCACAACACAGTTACTAAAACTCAAATGCAACGTTTGATATTTGGATTAGAAGCTGAAATCGTATTTTTAGGGCCTCCGCACGACACGATTAAAGTAGGTGGTGGTCATAAGATACGTAGGCAGTACAGTTGTTTCGCGGACGCCGAAGAAACGGTGGATTTCGGGGATGAAGGGGGTGTCAAGAATTGGACACCGCTCTTGGAAAATGTAAGGGATTACGTTTCGAGTCTATGCGAAGTAAGATTCGATTGCTTGTACGTTGAGAAATTCGAAAGTGGCATGGCTTATAAACCTTGGCATTTCTATACTAACAGAGAGGGTTTTGATATACTGACTCCAGTCGCCGTCTTGGCTTTAGGTAAACGTATTTATAACATGAAACACGATCGAACCTTCGTAGGTGAGAGGCCGTCATTTACCATTGCTTTGGATCCAGCATCGTTATTAGTGATCAAACACCCGACTAATCGATATTACAAACATACAATTCCACAACGGCCTCTATTAAAAGATCCCGCATTTATTTTAACTTTCAGTAAATGGCATTTGCGAGAAGAGCCAGCCGCCGATTTTTGAATCCTTTACATTCGTACCATTTTTTTTAAAATTCCAGATGGCTACTTTGGCGTAACTGTGTTCGTACTGGATCAACAATTACTACAAAGCAAAATGGTTTCATCAAACGCGAGAGGACGCATTGTTAAAAACCGTAAAACTATTTACGAGCGGCGATGCGAGACGATCCATACAGCTTTGTATCACGATACTAAATGGGGTCCACCCGTACATTGGATGGAGAATATTCAGTGCACCAAGTACGGCCGAAAAGAAAATAAAAACAACAACAAAATGACCCGACTTCTGATGGACTTGAATCGTGTCGTATTGCCACATTTCTTGAGCAACGGAGAATTATTCGAAGAATGCTACGTTAATAAATTCTTGGCCTTACGAGAATCACGAAGAGTACGCTAGTTTAATACTGACGACTGCTCCCACCGTAGCCACTTACCAGGATAAAAACGAAAATAGCCTAACCTTACATAAAATAGAATTGACCGCTGGTGATTGTTTTTCTTTCAAAGACAGAAGCAGATGTCTACAGTTGCGAGGTTGCGTCAGTCCAGATACTATTCACGTTGTCTTCTCACGCCCCCCGGCCTCCTCCCCCCTCCCTCACCCTCTACATTTCTACAAAAAAAGAAGAAAACGAAGACCGTACTTGAATAGTTTTCTTCTTTCCGTTTTCAGTCGTAGAAGAAGAAGAAAAAGAAGATGACTACTACACTAGCAAAATTGTGTCGAAGGAACAACAAAGAACACGAGGCAATGTGGTTCGAACCCATCAGATAAGACGGATTATTAAAAACTGTGAAACTATTTTCGGAAGACGAAGCCAAACTGATTTACGACACTTTGCTTCGCGAAACTAATTGGGGTCCTTACGTGGACAGTTGGGCTCGAAATAAACAATGTACCGTGTATGGTGGAGAAGATAAAGAAATGACTCGACTCCTGAAGGATTTGAACGTTAAAGTCAGTCAGTATTTCTCCAGCAACGGCCAACCGTTCGAAAAATGTGTCGTTACTAGATACAATCGTCGAGTCGACAATTGGCCTTACGACAATCACCAAGAATATGCCGGTTTGGTAGTAGGACAAAGAGTACCTTTAATGACATTGTACTGGGGTAAAAATGAACCTAAAATGAAATTACGTAAAGTCGAATTGACTGCCGGCGAATGTATTTTCTTTGAAGACCAATGCGAGGATTTTTGGTTTCAAAATTTAGTTAAGGAAGGCGTTGCTTCTATACACGTTGTATTTTATAGATAGATAGATAGTAGTCGACGAAGGCTTTTTTTTCTCCCCCCTCCTCCCAGGGAGGTCAGCGGCCTCCCTGGGAGGGGCTTCGCGGGGTGGGCTGGGCTTAGCGCAGGAAACCCCCCCTCCTCCCCCTACTCAAAAAAAGTATATATGACTTTTGGCTGGTTTTGGAGGTATATATAATAGTCTTAGTCGAAAGTAGAGACAGTCAGTCTGTTAGTAGGTCTTGTCGGGAATGGACGGTTCTCGCCGGTCGTCATCTTCGTCGACGTCTTCATTCGTCACTGACCCTAGATACAAAATTCGTAAAAACTTGATCTTGGTTTTATTTTTACTTATTAATTTCGGAGCTTGGCTCTTGCAATGTATTCCTTACTGCCAGCTTTATTTACCACCGCTGTTACAAAAACAAAACGTTAGTAGTAGTCATCGTGGCAACCACTACGCTCGTACCGGAGTTCGCTGAATTCCACGTGCCTTTCAACTGCATCATTGCCGCTCTGACCTCCGGAGGAAAAACGTCTTGGGTTCTGAAATTTATCGACAACTTACCTACTATGGTCGATGCCAAGATCGAGGAAATACACTGGGATTTTTCCAGTTATCAACCCCTGGATGGAAAAGTATACGGATAAGATACAATTTCATAGAGGTCTACCTACTAACGTATCCAATTACGATCGTAATATCAACAAAATTCTTGTCATAGATAATTTAATGTCGGCAGTGGCAACCTCTAGTAGCGATATTGCAGACTGGTTCACGCGCCACGGCCACCATTCGAAATTTTCTAACTTCTTTTCGCAGGGTAAAAACCAAAGGGATATCGCTCTTAACGCTCAGTACGTGGTACTTTTAAGGAATTTAAGAGATAAACGTCAAATCATGACTTTTTTGACTCAGGCTTGCCCTACTAAAACTAAGCAGTTTATGGCCGCGTATAACGATGCAATACAGAGACAGAAATTCGGGTACCTAGTGGTGGATTTACACCCTAAATCGAACGAGTTGACTAGACTACAAACATCTATATTTCTCGATGAAATGCCGACTTTAGTTTATTACGTGTAAGGCCATCGATGGAGAATGTACGAAAACATCGTGCTCTCTTAGAAGCTTTGTGTAAAATTAGTAAACACCAACGCAAGAATCTACTGAAGCACGCTGACAAGTCACAGATTAACTGCATATCAGAAATTGCGTTGAATTTACTACACAATAGGGTCAAAGTGTCACCAGCCACCCGATGCAAGCTACGAAAATATAAAAAGCAGATCAGGTTGCTGGGAAACAAACGAGCGTCGTTTAAGGATCGCAAGAAAGTTATAGTCCAGTCCGGTGGAGCAATTTTACCTTGGATACTTCCCGCAGCATTATCTATCCTCGGAGGTATATTCCAAGGCGGGAACTAAGAAGAAAACATGAGTTCGTCTCTACAGAAAATGTACCTCATCCCCGAGGATGCGTATAAACAATACCAAAAACAACGGTACAACGGCAACGACGGTTCGTCATCGGCAACCCCGCAACCCCACGGATTTTTATATCAACCCGAAGGTGCTATTTATTCAAAATTGGTTAATATTCAAAACCGAATCGAAAATATTTTAAACTCTGACGATATACCTTTGGATTTTAAAGCGAAATTTATTGGTCAGTTGGAACAACAGAGAGACCAATACATCGATCAATTCAGGTTAAAATCTGCCGCCCCCACCACTTCCACTTCAGTATCCACGACGGCAGCACCGGTGCCAGCAGTCACCACGCCTACTCCTTCCTTAGGACCACCTACATTGTCGTTACAAGGAAGTCCGACGACGACGACCAAAAAGAAAACGAAGAGATTGCCAACACGAACGATTTTACCGAGAGTAGCTAAACGCGGTGCTAGCAAGATGCCTAATATCGAATGGGAACGATTTGTCTGAGACGACGATGGATGCCTACCTCACGACAGCCCTGGGGAAGCCAGCAGTTACGCGCCGGCTCCTAAATTACACCTACGGGCGAAAAGGGATGGTAAAAGTATACTTTAGCTCAAATTAAAGATTGGCTTTTAAAGCAAGACAGTTATACGATTCATAGACCTACCAGATATAAATTTAAACGTAACAGGATTATAGTTGGTGGGTTAGGAAGTTACATGGACTGTGACCTAAGCGATATGGTGACTTTAAGACCTTATAATAAACCCTATAGATTCATTTTAACGTGCATGGATGGGCTCAGTCGAAAAGTATGGGTAGAAATTTTAAAAACCAAGACTGGGTTCGAGATACTGCTAGCGTTTAAAAGGATGTTTAAACGTATGCCTCATCCACCGACCCATCTCAGCTCGGACAAAGGGAATGAGTTCAGAGCGAAGGAAGTGCAGGATTATTTTAAGGAAACTGGGATTAAATTCTATACTACAGAAAATGACGATGTGAAAACTTCGAAAATTGAACGGTACCAGCACGAACTTGAGGAGAGATTGCAGTACGTCCCTGTCATCCAGAAAATTGTCGATTCTTACAACAACACCAGACACTCGACAACTGGTACGACGCCCAATGAAGTAACTTTACAGAATCATAGACAGTTGTGGCGGAAACTGTACGGCGATGACTTGAAACAACTCGGTCGTGCTATGTCTTCTTCTAAGAAAAAAAAAGGTTCCTTTATGCGTAGGGGACAAAGTACGAATATCTATTACTAAAGGGAAGTTTGATAAAGGTTACAGAGGCTTATGGTCTAGAGATATCTTTTTTGTAACTCACGTGTTGCTACCTAACGGACCCGGGGAAATCACGGTTAGACTTAAGGATTATAACGTTGAGGAAATCAAGGGTCGGTTTTATTTACCAGAGGTAACCAAAGTGATTAAAAAGGACGACGAGGACTACTACAAAGTAGACAAGGTCTTGAGATCCAAGGGTATCGGACGTAACAAACAGTATCTCGTGTCTTTCGAGGAGTACGACAGCGGTCATAATCGGTGGATCCCTGCTAAGGACTTGAAAAAGCTCTAAGCATGGACGCTGACAGTTTCTACGCGACTCTACCAGCAAATGCTAGTTTAGATTTGTTTCCGGATAATTCCTTGAATGATTACACTACAAAACTGGCTCAGACAATAAGTCTGCCCGGTGATGGGTGGGAAGTCAGACTGGCCGAATTTCAGTACTCGAGGAACTGGGCTAACGTACCATCCGGTAGCGGAATAACTCTGAAATGCGGGACCCGCACTTACGTTAAATTTCCCAGGTACAATTACCAATAATTCGATATACCCGAACCTACTAAACATGAGATTCTTAATCAACACAAAGCGGTTGGTGGGGAAACCACATTGACCGTGGAACCCGAGCTGGATCTAGTTTTCAATAAGGATTTTGTGTTTTTCATGTACCAGATTGATAAGGTTTTGACCTCTTTAAATAAGACTATCGAAAATCAATTGGGAATGCCTTCCATCACTTTCAGTTACGATCAAGTAGGTAGGCGCGTTGAAATTAAACATAAACTACCTCCAGATTCTAAGTTATGCTTGTTCTACAGTCTCACCAGGTTTTTAGGCTGGGACAGATCGGATAGGTTGTTGAGAGAGAGTTATTACGACGATGTAAAGGCCCATACTAGAGCTACTACCGAAAGTATTCTCCAACAATTCAACGATGGGACTTGGTGGGTATCTTACGTCACTTTTGTATCTTCCATCAACGTTATTTTACCTCCCGGTTACTATCAAACAGGACACGAAATCGCGAATACGTTGAACCAGGCCATGCGAGAAAGAGTACGCGCCTTTAAATATCCTAGGTTCGAATATAGGGAAGTCGGAGATGTAATGACCATACGGTTCCCTTCCATCCTTTTATCGCCGGATAATGAAGCTACTCCTCTGGAAGTACTAAGCGTGAGTTTCAACAAGACTTTGTCGAGTAGAATAGGGTTTAAAGCTGACCACTTTTTTCATAGATCAGTTACATCGGAAATAAAGCTTAACTTGGTCGGAGGGTTCGATTCTCTTTATATTTACAGCGACATAGTGGCGGAGACTTTGGTCGGAGATGTTTTGGCTCTTTTGTTGCGAGTGGTTAGAACTGGAGAGGGGGATGTGACTAATGTAATATTTACTAAGCCTTACTACAAACCTGTCGCGCGTCTTAATTTCGAGACCATTGGAGTCATGTCGGACATGGGGGTAGCCATTCCATTTAACTCGGGCGAGGTTAGCCTGACGCTACACTTTAGACGCCGTTCTTGAAAATGCGTTCCCCTTACCACGGAATCGATCCTCGCGTTTGCGTTCACCATTATTGTACTGGGCAAAGAGGTGGGTCTCCTTATTTTACGGGCGGGCGAATACAACGATGTTCGGGGGCTTTCGGTGATTTTATCGGTGGTCTATTTCGCTCGGCAGTCCCATTTCTTAAAAGGAGTTTATTCGGGGTGGGTAGATACGCTTTGAGAAGCGGAGGTAAATTGTTGGATGAGGTAGAATCGGGGCAATCGTTTAAGGAGGCTGCTAAAAAGAGATGGCAGGCTGCGAAACAAGATGCTGTTTCAGCGGTAACGGGAGGTCAGGTGGGGACCGGTCGAAAGAGGAAGAAGAGGAAATGTTGCCAGTCCGGAAGCGGAAGAAAACGACCGCGTCGTCAACCCCTTAAACAACAACGCCGCCGCCGTCGTCAGCCCATATTGCGGCACAGCCGTCAGCCAAGAAGGAAATCGGACATTTTTGACTAGATAGTACATATAGGTCGCTACCTTACTACAGGACCCTTCATTCTACACCGACATATCATTGAAGCCGGATCGTGATTCGGTGCCCTGCACCAAGGAGGAATTGAAACTTTTTACTTCACCACCCGTACAAGTGACCGATCGAATTCATAGTGCCTGGAGCTGCCGACTGCCTTTTAGACTTGAGTAAATCTTTCTTACACATACAATGTAAAGTAGTTAAAGGTGCATCGACAGATTTGGCGGACACCGATAAAGTAGGCCCCGTCAATTTACTTCTTCATTCTCTGTTTTCGCAATGCGATTGCACTTTAAATGGCAAACAAATATCGAATTCTAACAACGGGTACTCGTATCGTAGTTATTTGGAAACGTTGCTGACCTACGGTGATGATCCTAGAATTAGTCACCTCCAAAGTCAACTATGGCAAAAAGACATTGCTGGATCCTTTGATGTTGCCGACCCTACCGGTGCCAACGACGTTCTGAAAAAGCGTACCAATCGTATCAAAACTAGTAATGTAATCGACCTCAATGGAAAACCACACTGTGACCTGTTTCAGCAGGACCGACTTCTGTTAACCAACGTGGACCTACGTCTCAAACTGACCAGAAGCAAGGATGCGTTTTGTTTGATGAGCTCTGAAACTAGTCCGACTTACCGAGTTAACATCACTCGTGCAACGTTGTTTGTACGTCGAGTCACTCCATCACCAGCTGTACTACTCGGGTTCACGCAGGCGTTGAAAGACGGTCCCGCCAAATATCCAGTACGTCGCGTGGAAATGGAGACTTTTACTATTCCTAAAGGCAGTCTCCAAGGAAACTTGGACAACGCGGTACTCGGAAACCTTCCTTCATTTCGTCTTCTCGGTCTCGTCTCCAACAGTGCCTACAATGGGGACTTTACAAAGAATCCTTACAACTTCGCCAACTACGACGTGAATTATCTCGCTCTACAAGTCGATGGCAAGACCATTCCCACCATTCCATATAAGCCGGAATTAGGGCTGGTACTTTCCGGTTTTTTAGTTATCCGTTTAACCGGTTTTTTTCCCGGTCGGTTACACGAAAACCGTTTTTCCGTTTTCAGCAAAAAAAATGTCACCCATGTGTAATACATTATTAAAAAACAAAGCTGAAAAAAAAATATGATTTAGGCCTTGGTAAGACAAACACAAGTATTGACTACATGTTGCATTTTTGGATTTAAACTAGAAGAAAGTTGACGTTGATAAATTTAAGTACTTACTTTATCAAGAATTTTGACTTTATGTAGCTTAAAATTTCTACAAGTTGGCTAATTAGGCCTATTTACGACAATGTAAGCCAAAAACAAAACAACAAAATTTAACAACGGTTTCGTTAATGTTTCATTCATTTCAAATTATGAGCCAGAAAAATTAGCATGTTTGCGTTTTTGGGTAGCAACGCATTTCGTTTACGTGTTATGACGCCGCTTCCCTGCCGTTCGCGCTAGGTATAGACGAGTCCACTTCTCAATGACGCGGGGAGGGAAGATGCTGGCCAGCTTGTCTTTAACTGCCTCGTATACGGCGCTGGCGATCAGCAGTTTGTTTCGAAGAAAGTAAGCAGCTTCGATGGGACAAGCCCATGCAGATTATTTGTGAATAAGCTGCCCCCTACCGACCCTGGTTTTCTACTTTCACTGATTTTGAGTGTTTGGCTTAGTAGGCCTAAATGATGACACTTGGCTATTTTTGGTTCATTCACCGAGGGTTTTGAATGGTGCCCGCAGCGAACGTTTTTCGGATACGAGTTTTATAATCCGTGTAACCGAACGTGTAACGGTTTCCGGTTAACCGTGTAACCGATCCCAGCCCTAGCCGGAATACACGAACAGTCTTTACGTTCGCAATTATTATTCCTTGTTTCAAGCCACTGACAAGCTGGTTTCGGATTCACCACCACCCATAACTTACATCGAGTACCCATCGGGCAACGCTCTATACGCCTTCGACCTGACTAGTGATAAGAGCTAGGGACAGTGCCACTATAATCTCATTAAGCAAGGCTCTCTTCGCATCGACGTCACGTTCAAGGAAGCCCTTAAAGAAACCATCAATTTAGTGCTCTACATGGTGCATTAAACCGTTTTGGAAATCGATCAAACTAGAAACGTGCTCTACGACCATTAGCAACAACGACATGCAAACCCATCAACTGAGAACTGCAGTCAGTTGTCACAAGAAAGTTGGACCTTTGTTCGGAGGCGTTTTTGCTTCGGACCAGCTACCCAGAATAGCCGAACATTCAGCTTATATAGTCAATTTGGACCCTTCATCTCAACCTGGCAGTCACTGGGTAGCCATCTTCTTCGATCGTCCTAAATCGAGCGTAGATTACTTCGACAGTTACGGTCTGAAACCGAGAAACATCAACATTCTTCGTTTCCTCAAAAGAAACTCTGTATTCAAACACTACAACCTCCACACCTACCATGGACCTTGTAGTACGGTATGCGGCCAGTACTGCCTTTACTATCTATATCACAAAGCGAATGGACTACCGATGACCCGTATACAACAGGATTTTCATCCAATGAGCAAGGATTTTAACGACCGGTGAGTCGTGCGATTCACGAAGAGACATTTTAAATTGAAGACACCTAAGCCATACATTGACCAAGAGTGCGTACAGAGCTGTAAGGCTCTTTTATGACTGACTGACTGACTATTGGGAAGTGATGAATTGTGTACATGTTTCGTAGTCCCTGCATGCTACTTATATTACTCGTTCAAGTCTTAAACTCTTTAAGAGCATTCGGCTCTTCTTAGTCCTCGCATGACTTACTTGTTTTTGTTTTTTAACGCTCTTAAGCTTTTACATGTATAGGAGTCTCGCCACCAAGAGCTCTTGATTTGTACATTCGTAGGAATAAACCCTAGATGCATGTCCCATCGTATTTGTCTATTTTCTTTGTATCCTTCTCGAAGCTCGCGTTTTTACCTTTCGGCCATTTCACATTTATTAACTGATACATCTCTACTTTCCATAGGAAATTGGGTAAAAGCCTCTATTTCGTTCGAAATAGTGTTGGACTATTTGGACTAGTGCTAGCAGTTTCCGTGTAATTTGCTAAACGTTTAAACGACCTAATTAAACGTTCGGTTAACCGAAAACCGTGAAAAATCTAACGTTAGTAACACCAACGCAACAAACTAAGAAAAAAAAATGTTAACATACAATTCAATAACTACATTTTACTAATTTAATTTAAAAAAATTAAGCAACACGAATCACACGTTATGTAAACAAATCGTATTTATTCTGAAATAAAACAAATGTTAAACAATAGCCTAAATTAAAAAAAATTAAATAAGCAGGAATTGCGGGAAATCCTCACACATTTGTGATTGTTTTACGATCTCGGATCAGTCTGCACGCTTTGGAATTTAGCTTTGTTAACCATCCAGTGGTTAGTTGTTTTGAACAATTTGTAGACAATTGTTTAAAAAAGAGTTTTAATTGTTTAATTGCCTTACGTGTTGATATTTCATCCATTCTGCAGTGTCCCGCTACGTTTCCGGTGAGCGCGGTTAAAACCCGTCTCGACTTAAGCCTAACCGAAGCTGGTTTCGATTTCACCACCAAAACCGGAAGTGCAGGTTTTACAGCAGCAGAAAAAGTTGGATGCAGCGAAAGCAGCTAATATTCTGGTAGTTTTAACGTTAACCACCAAATAAAGTCACAAAATAACGTTTGTTGAATTAAAACTTTGTGCTGTTGTGAGGTAAATAATCAGATTCGGTTAATCGTTTAGCAATATAGAAAAACGTATACACGTAAATTTTCGTTTAAACGGATAACCGTTATAGCACTAATTTGGACTTACCTTTTTTTAGCGCCATAAAAACCTGCGCGCTATAGTCAAAAACAACCCTCGATCGAATAACGATTCGGGGGTCGAAATTTGGGCAACGACTACAATGCGCAACTCTTACTATCGTTTACGTGTTGTAGTTGACCATGGGCCTCCTCGTAGGAGTTGCCTGGGTATCCATTTGGCCAGTGACATGCTTGTAATGACGGTTTGTAGTACGAGGATGGAAGGAAGATTTTCTTCTCCCTTTGACTACTGGTTGTCCTTGTATGCCGCTGACTGAGAGGAAGAGCGAGACCATGGTCATGAACTTGGCCGTTTCATTTATCGTTCTACTTCTTCTTCTACTGTCCCCCTCCTGCTAGTGCCAGTCTGCTCCGCTTCTTCCGTAGTAACCCATCGTTAAGATGGCTCGAACGGGGCTCACTCCTGTAATACACTTCGAGTCGTAACTGAAACGTGATAGACTGTCTGTAGTGACCGAACAATCTCTCGCTCTGTTTACAAACACCCGCCTAGCCTAACCTACCCATTAGGTTACCATACCTGTGTCTTGCACACCCATACTGTTTTTACGTACTACCACGTTCGAGTCTAATCCGACCTAGTTTTTTTCTGGCTACCCCGTTCATCTCCTCCGACGAGCTTTTATATACCTTACCGACGCTAGGCGACTGTTACGGTTACAGTAGATGTGTTACAGGACGGTTACATACACTACTCTTGCTGTCAAATATCCACAGCAGAGACTTGATGGAGGTATTGATGGACTCTTCTCACCCCAAATACCACCGAAAGTGTCTCACGGTCTAATTGGGCATAGCCAATTTCCGCCTTACTTAAAGCCCGCTAAACACAATAGGTCTGTTCACCACTTGACAGTGTGTGCGTCAAACTCGAGCCGATTCCTACCGGCAACACATCACAAACAAGCTTAAGTGGCAAAGCAGGGTCATAATGCATAAGTATATTTACCTTAAGAAAAGCTCCCTGGCTTGTGCTATAGCTTTCGAACAGTCAGTAGTTCAAAGTTAACGGAACAAACTTAGAATACTGATTTATAAAGCCCAAGGAAGACTTTAATTCATGACTGTTTGAGGGGTCTTGGGCTAACTTAATAACGTTTAGCACTTCATGCTGATTTGAGACTCCATCTTTGTCCAGTTGAGGACCCAAGTAATTTATGCTAGACTGGTTTAGTTTGCACTTACACTTTTTGACCTTAACTCATTATCCTGCAAAATGCCCAAGAGAGTTTCGTCGAGCCCTTTACCCTTGCCTCCTGCAAAAATGTCATCTTCAAATGGTGTTGACAAAGGAATATCCTTAAGGACATGCTCAATTTGTTTTTTAAAATTTCCAGACTGCTTGCAAGGCCAAACGGAAGTTTTTGCCACTGAAACAAATCCTTACAAGTGTTAATTGTAAGAGGCGCTTTAGAGGCCTCATCCAGCTTAATCTGCAGGCAGGGCGTCGCTTAGATCAATAATTGAAAAGGTATCACACTATGCCATTTTGCTGAACCAATTGCTCTAGGTACTGGATGGTACTCTATTTCCAACTGTGGGTTTACCGTGCCAGAGTAGTCATCTACAATCCGGACACTCAGGTTTAAAAGCTAGCACAGTGGGAGTTGCCCAAGTGCAACAATCCACTGGCTTTAGAATGCCTTCCTTTATTAGCCTTTCTAATTTTGCCTAGAATCTCCCCCTAACTGCGAGAGGTACAGGTCGGGACTTACACATTGTTAGGGACCAAGCTATGCCCATTTCACAGGGGCTTGTATCGCAGTCACCGTTCAAATTTTTTCGCTTATTTTCAAGTTTCGACTGCTGTTGTGTCATTTCTAATTCAGGTGGATAACTACAATTTGATTCATTAGAAAGGTGGGAATGTCTTCTTTGTATCAAAGGTAATTGAAAGGATCTACCACTGTTCTGGACGTCACGACAGTGTGTGAAACTTTAAAACAGCGGGGAAAAAAATCAAACGGTGCCTTGTAACCAGCTCCTAGTAAAATTAGCGTAGCTCTGTCCTAAACAGTCGTAGACCCTTTTAATTACCTTTAATACAAAGAAAACATTTCCACCTTTCAAATTAACCTAATGGAGTCATCTACCTAAATTAGAAACGTCACAACGGCAATTGAAAGTTAAAAACTAACACGAAAATCGAACGGTGACTGTAATACCAGCCCCTAGTAAAAAAGGCGTGGCTTGGTCCCTATCAGTAGCATGCCCTTTTAATTACCCTTGATGGAAAGACGACATTCCTACCATTCAAATGAACGTAATTGGAGTCACCTACCTAAATTAGAAACGGGCATAACAGCAGTTGAAAGTTGTAAATTAGCAATCTTATTGCCGGTCAGTTTTCCAAGAAGGCAGCCAAAGCTCAACATGCATTGTACTAGACAGGGTAGAAGAATACATAGGTAGTGCCACTCTTTCTCTGACAACGGTAAACATTTGGAAGAAACTAGTACTTGCTTTCAGCGATTTACCGCCAGAGGGTGCTGTAACAGAAAGTGCAAAGTGTCATGGGGGATCAAAACTGTTCAGCGTCACTAAAACAAATTGATCACAATAAGAATGCAAAATTAATCGCTTAAAATATATCAGAATTCAGATTAGGACAATAAAATAATTTTTAGAAAGGTCAGAACTGTCTGCTCAAGCTTTATTTTTTAAATCCAGCATTTAATTTTTAAACGGGTTGTCATTACAAGTGAAGCTAAGTATAACGTATGGTTTTGTGTTCCGAGAACGTTCGAGAAGTGTGGTTATCAGCCGTTCAGGCTGAAGCTTTTTCCGTGGTTTATGTTCATTGTAACAAACTATATACAGTTTGAATCGAACACAGAATAAGTTTTTCAACTTCGTATGTTGCCCATGTACGAGTACTTCGTCAATTTCCGCAGGTATTGTCGTTATTACCATGGCAACAATGGCGCCATTTTTTATTTCAAGTTTCGCCTTCTTCGAGAACCTGGCAAGAGTGCTGCCTTCTGGTGCCGTTGGTGGCAGCTGGTATTATTTTATAACACGTTTTCAGAAAAGCGTCACTACCTACTAATATACCCTGAGGTTGACACCATAGAGCGAAACCAAACAT
This sequence comes from Lithobius niger, assembly GCA_023313725.1. Taxonomy (NCBI): domain Eukaryota; kingdom Metazoa; phylum Arthropoda; class Chilopoda; order Lithobiomorpha; family Lithobiidae; genus Lithobius; species Lithobius niger. The sequence goes on along the minus strand of JAHWFP010016540.1, from coordinate 9,847 downwards.
CTAGACACATGCAACCAAGGCATAACCTGTGCTTTTGCTGCGCTGGTCAACATCTATTTGTTCAGGATTGCTGTCTTCTGGCATCATTCGAGGACCCACCTAAATCATTAAAATGAATCAATCTCACCTTGGTGGCCAAATTGCTTGCTCGCTCGCGGTTTTCTTTTGATCGTTTTACCCCCTTTGCATTTTCTTCTAAATTCTTCGTTACCACCTTGAATTTTGGTGACCATCCTGAGTTCGGCGCTAAGTCTCTGCAAGGTTCCCTCTTGCGGAGTCCAGGGTTCTTATGATGAGAGTCGAATGGCATTGTTGGAAACGTTGTTTATTTGCCCGAATAGAAAAAGATGGACCTTGACATCTTGAGTGCTGGAGTGAGAGTCTCTTGCGTTTTGTGCTCAGGTGCGAGTCTGTTTTACGGAAGGCCAACTGTGTGAGGTTGCGTCATTCGGTTCGCTTTGGCAATCCTCACAATACAGAACTTCTCTACCAACGGAATCCGAAATTGTGAGAGTGTTGCTAATGCATGGACTAGTTAAGCCAAGATTGGTGCATCTTGCAGTCAGGTGAGAGGCATAAAAGCTATGTGCAGTGTAAGGCTAGAAGGGGAGGTCAAAGAGAGAGAGTGCGTGTGATTGCAGAGACAACAAGATCGTTAAGAATTAAAGCAAAAGTTTTCGTACCCTGGTTCAGAGTGAAGTCTGTGAGTAGCCTGTAGAATATGTTCAGTCAAAATAGTGATGTTGCATCGTCATATTTGACACCCGAACTAAAAGTAGGACCAAGAATAAAAACAAGAAAAGTGCAGCAATCGGTGTCTGTGCGTGGGCAGCTGCGGAGCGAGTGGACAATGGCCGCCGAGAACAAAGACAGAGAATACACGTCGTCATTATCGAAGTGCTCGTCGGAAATTCTTTTCCGAAACCTTACATCGCTCGGCCGACGTTCAAACTACTGGATTCAGAGTCAACGTCCGCATCATGATATTGGGCGTCAGCAGAGAAGTCATCATCGTCAACGGACTCTAGCCAAGTCTAAACGACGAGAATGGGAGATGACGCGACGGACAGCGAGGCACTGATGCCGCCGGTAGATGTCTGTCAGGCCAGCCGACCGCCCATTGACAATCTAACACTCACGATGCAGCGGAACCTGCGTGGACTGTGGAAGCTTCTATTTACGTTGACCCTATTCATTCCTCATGGGGTGGTGTGCGCCACGAAGCCATCAGAAAACTTCAGGGCGGTGCCGCTGTGGATAGCCCTGGCGATGGTTTTTAACAGACATGGAGATGCGAGTGGAAGCTACAACGTCCCCGTTTCTGCCCAGTTCCACCCGGCCTAGAAGGAGACCGCCTGACAGCGGATCAGGGCTGCAACTGACGTTCAGAACCACGACACCAACCATGTTCGCGAAAGCACAGGATGCGATCACACCGGGCCTGACGAGTAAGCTGTGGCAACAACAATGGTTACGTTTCTTGGACACAAGTGACGCAGAAGGCTCGTCATCCACACTGATATCGCCTACGCTGCACTTTCACTACTTCGACGTGGCCCTGGATGATGGTCTAATGAGTGACTACGGCACTCCCATGGCCTTGATCGTCACAGCCGATTGGGAGTAAAATGCGCGATAGTACGGATGACTACCGGCATTGACGGATCGGACTTCGGACTTTTCCTTAGTGACTGTTGCATCGGTTATGGATAGAATAATAGAGATCGAGAACGATTATCGATTGTGGTTTTTTTTTTTAACTCTTATCGTTACACTATTTACATTTATTTTTTATGTGGCCAATTGTAGTGCCCTATTGATGTTGATGTGATATAATGTAGTTTCGTCATTTCATTGTGATTTATGATTTGTCATCGCTCACTGTCACGCTCCGAAGACTTCTATCACTGGGCAGCACTGCTGGTTAGCTCGGCGTTTGGACGAAAGGGGGGTGACGGCGATATTTTTATTTTTTATTTTTATATATATCTCATGTATAATCGCATAACTCGTGATATCATTCGTTCCTTAGTGTTTATCTTGTCACTATGTATTGCAGTGGTATTATGCCTTGCAAGCAAGTTTACGTAGGAAGGCTTGTCCCTTTTTTCGAGCCTTCGCAGGCAGTCACAGAATGTGAACGTGTCAAATGTCAGAGCGTCCTGGTAAGGGGAGTGCATGTGAGCGCGAATGTGTGCTGGGGTTGACAGTGTGCCTGAGCTGCAGATGTAATGCGTTCCGGCAGACCATCGGCTGTTTGTTCAACCAGGTCAGCCTAGCTTTAAAGCGCGACAGCGGTGTACCTTGCAGCGGTGATTTTCTGTGAGCTCGAGCAACATTACGCTGCTGTTGTGTGGTGTGTTGAGCAGTAGGGTGGTGGATTACGATGGCATCCGATAAAGAGACCGCTGAGCCTCTCGCCATTTTATATAAAAGGCTTCTCCCTCCGTGTGGGTCTGATCAACCTGCTCGGTTGTTTAAAGCAGAATTGGGTGGGCGCCGGTTTTATGCGGGTTATAGCGATGTCCCTTGTGCCGCCAGTCGCACTGTGGGTTGTGGCGTGGATTGGAATGGAGTTTTGAGATTGGCGTGGTTTTTTTCCTTTTGGCGAGTTGCTCGGCATGTGAGGAGGAGGGGGAAACGGCAGCGCCTGCTGGGTCGCGAATTCGCTTTTTGTTTTTTTTTAATTACTATCCTGTACTGTATCTTGCTTCATAATTTTGTCGGTTGCACCATAACGTTTTGGAGTGCGCTGCTTTCTTTTTCCTGCTTCGTTCATACGGTTAACTTTTGGTGTTGCTCTAATTTCGTTGGGTGGGGGTTAGCTGAGAAGTGGGGGGAGAAATGTAAGAATGTTGCTGACACGCAGTCTATTTAGGCCAAGGTCGGTGTACCTTGTGGTCTGTAAGAGGCATAAGAGAGCAGTGTAAAGCTAAAGAGAGAGTCAGAGAGAGAGAGAGAGTGTGCGTGTGACTACAGTGGTACAAGATCGATAAGAATTAAGAGTTTTTGTACCCTGGTTTGGAGTGAAGTCTGTAGCCTGTAAAATATGTTCAGTCAAGATAGTGATGTTGCATCGTTACAAAATATCACCTACTTTTACGGTACTAATATGCAAATTTCCAAAGTGATTTAGAGAAGGAATTTCCAAAGCTATTAAAGAAAATTAGAAAGGCCCAAGATCGAATCCTGCATAAATATACATTCCTCTAGGGACAGGGTGGAGAAATAGCCTAGTAACAGTACTTGTTGGGCATGATTAGTCAACCAAGGATCCAGGGTTTGAGTCCCTGTTCGGGTGCCAGTTGTTAGGATGCAAATCCCCCTAACTAGGAATCCAACACACCTTTGCACTGACATGTTTATTACATTCACAAGAGCCACTTACAAACACGTCTTTCCTCCTCGGCGTGACGGCCAGAAGAGAGAGATACAGGAAGTACCCGATAGCATACAGGATGGAAGGCCAAGGCCAACTGAGAGTTCTGGTACCACTCCTTAATCCGTTCTGTTGCTTAAAGGTGCCTGTTCACTATTTCGATAGCATTGCTCGTACTCTAAACACAGCATTCACGTTCCAGATATTTTGTCATCCAATAGGCTGAGGTGGGTCGTGTGATCTCGTTGTAGTTATGAAAATGGCGGTGCTACTGTGAATAGTGTTGTTCCATTCTTAATTTACGGTACCGCTATTTTCTTTATACTGCTCCAAGATTCTACGATGCTGCATCTAGGAGGTGAAAGGGCGCCTATAAGTCTTGAAATACTATAAATTTGAAAACCTTGAGTAATATGGGGTGTTGGGCTTCATCAAACGCTTTCAAAGATATCCTGCTTCTCTTCTACTTACGTCTGTACCCCATAGGGCAGTGACACGACGTAGTATTATTGTGTATAACTCTATGCTGGAGCCAGTAACTGGGTTAGCTGCAAGAAGCACTGGAGTATAAGCATATTAGTATAAATATCGGTACCTTCCTAAACGACCCAACAGAGCGAACCAAACGTACCACTGTTGGTGACAGTTTGGCTCATTCCCTGCTAATATCCGTGTTGATGCGGCTTGATTGACGTCAACATCGTCAGCGATGAATCTGTTTCGTCAAAACTGTTCCCTCGCGCATGCTCAAACCTCCACCCCAGCAAACCACCTCCCTGAGATGGTTCACAATTTGGCATTGCTCTCGCCTGGTCTATCTATTAGCCAATCCTGGTCAAATCCATTAGCCACGTCTGGTCGCAGTGAAGGTATGACGTATCGAATACTCTGCTGAGCTTGTTGAGCTGTGTTGTAGTTTAGGAAGGTATTGAATGGCTGACACAACACCACTGCGCACGCGCGACGTCAAGTTTGGAGCCAAACTGTCTCCAACAGTGGTGCGTTCTGTTCGCTCTGTTCGGTGCTTTAGGAAGGTACTGTATAAGTAAAGAATCCACACGGTGAAGCGTCCCAGAGGACAAGAGGAAACTGTGAACAAGTTCTATCCCGTGACATTGCACAAGGACATGCGACGCTTGAAAACACTCAGCGGTGGTGCGCACCTAACTTCTTCAAGCAGTGCGTTCCATGCTCTGACAACCCTAACCTCGAAACAAAACCTTCTCACATCAATACGACACCGCCTTAAAAAAAAAGAGTTCGAGGTCCCGCATATCTGTACGCTCTAACAATCAAGAGCTGCTTCCAGTCAACATCAAGGAGACCATTTAAAAGTTTAAAGACGAAAGTCAAATCCATCCTTTGCCTCCTTGTCGACAAGGATTCCAGCCCCAGAGATGCGAGGCGTTCGTCATACTGGGTGGATCGCAAGGTACCAACCATGCGAGTGAACCTCCTTTGGACGGACTCAACAATCTTAACAACCTTCCTTAAGTATGGTGACCAGACTTGGGTGCAATATTCCAACAATGGCCTTACCAAAGCCTTGTAGGCCGGCACCATAACACGGGGTGCTCGCGTAGTAAGTGTTCTTTTTAAGAGACCAAGTGCCCGATTTGCCTTGGCCACGACAACCGGACATTGGTCAGCTATTTCCCATTTGCCAACACAACCACACCCAAATCTTTTCAGTCGTAACTTCAGTTAGCTTCATGCCCCCAATCTCGTAAGGAAAGGCCAGTCTCCCTGGTCGCCACCCAATTCGCAGGATGTGGCATTTCGCAATATTAAGAGTCATTTTGGCTTCCTTCGTCCAACTCGCAATCCAATCAAGATCCTGTTGAAGAGCGTCAGTCTTCCCTGGCACACATTTTCTTGGATACTTTGGTGTCTTCAGCAAAAGACCGAAGCAGCAAGCATCCTCAGTGTAAAGAACAAACAGGAGGGGTCCAAGTACACTACCCATGAGGCACACCACTAGTAACACTTTCCCAAGAAGAGGCCTGGCTATTAACCACCACCCTTTACCTGCAATCGGTGAGCCAAGCTTCCACCCAGTCAACAACATCAGCCCTAGCACCGAGATTACGAAGTCGTTTCATTAAGCGTAAGTGGGGCACCTTGTCAAACGCCTTCGAAAAGTCCAAGTAAATGCAGTCGACGTGTGCACCACTGTCCACTGAAGCCATCCAGTCTTCTTGAGTAAGAAGCAAGTTAGTAGAGCAAGATCGTCCACGGGCAGATTTCACAACAATCGGGGAGGGAAAGTTTGGGGGCATTTAAGAGCGGCAAAACGGTTGGGCCTACAGGCGACAAGAGCCTAAATCCGGCCATGAACATTACCAGAGAAATTTGTTTCCCACTCAGTAGTCAGCCAAAAGCCTCCGCATTTTGTCAAAGTCCGCTCTGGAGTAGTCAAGCCTACGATCACCTGTAGTAGCGATTAAGTTCACAATCAAGGAATTCACCCTTACAGTGGCACTATCACCGATTGAAAGCAGACGAATTCTGACAACATCTAGCGCTGTGTAGTACCATCTAGCGTTTGCTTGCACCAAGTGAAGGAATGAATAACGGCATTTCTTTTAACTAAACAAACAAGCCACGACATCCTTAATTATTGAGTGAAAATGTGGTTCATCCTCGTGCACCTGTAAGCAAACTATAAAGGTTAACAATATCAATGTCGCTAGATGGCGCCATGATATTTTCGTTCGCATTTCAATCGGTGATAGTGCCACTTTAAGGACGTTATGGTCACTCTTACCAAAAGGCGGATCGTGATGAATTCCAATAATGTCAGACTCCTCCTTAGTAAACACAAGGCCAAGAAGGCTTGGATTGTCATTTCCTCTGGCTCTAGTAGCTTCCACGGTTCCGCTTCTACAATACGCTGGCACCACTGAACATGCTGAATGGCCTCGTAAAACAAACCACTATCAGGGGCATCCACTGTCCCACGAACCCAGTCAATACTGTGATAATTGACATCCCCCATAAGAAGAATCTTCTTCCATCTCCTGTCAATTTCGTCAAGGGCTATCAGCAGAAGGTGTTGTTGTTCGTCAGAGATGTGTGCCTCCGATAGAAGACTCCCGATCAACGCATTTCCGGAAGAATAAGTCACCTCGCACCAAATAGCCGCTTCATAGCCGCTCAACAGAGAAACCTCCCTTACAAACAAGGCCACTCCCCCTTTCCTCTTATTTATCGTGGTTCGCCTGAACTCCACAACTACCGAAGATCGTCTTATTGAAGCCAATGCTATTAGACTGGATTTCTTAAGCCTATAACACGCGATTTTTGTTGTTGGAGAAAACAACGTTCTTTTAAGCCTAAACACCCGCTCTCCTCTCAAAGCAGTCTTGACTAGAAGTGCCGTTTTTTTTCCGTTACATTTTAATCTAGTGCACCTTGTAGCTATTACCTCCAAATGGTGTTGCGTAGCCGATATGACGTCACATGACGCTGCTCTATTATAATGTGGATTACAAACACCCAATTTAACAACGTAACAAACTTAATTTTAAATAAGTATAAGCAAAGAAGTTGACTAAAATTCAGTTCATTTCACACAAAGACCTTGGAATAGGATAAGTATAGTTACAGTACGTCATTATGTTGTTATTTTTCCGGCATGGAGTACCGCAGCTTCTATCGCAGCCGGCCTTATTCTATAGTAGAGCGTGAGCAGCGGAAAGCCTCTAAAATGCAGGCGACTCAAATCAAGTTACGGGGTAATTGGTATGTTGCGCCATTATGAGACAAGTGACAAATTTGTAAACTGACAAGGACTTGCAGGTTGGGAGGCATCATTGGTCAAAAGATGGCGACGCCAAGCACATATTGCGTGTCGCTAATTGTGTTGCTTTTTGCGGATCATTGTGGAAGGTAAAGGTGATACAGCGTGCTTTAGTTGGCTTTTACCCACCAACCAAAACAATGGCGGATAGTATACAAACTGGATAGGAATTTGTTAGTGCTTTGCTGCTACCTAGCTTCTGGGTGGTATATGGAAGATGGACAATATGATTTGCGAAGCCCCCATCAAAAAGAAGCGCTCAACATCTGGTGGAACTGTGTGCTGCGTTCCTGGTTGCAGTAATAACACTAAATCGGGGCGTCACGTCAGTTGGCACGTTTTCCCCAAAGACAGACGAATTCGGGACGAATGGCTGAGACGTGTCAAGCGAAGAGGTCATTTCGTGGACGGTATTTATTTCCGTTGGGAACCCAAGTACCACCACCGGGTATGCGGTGCACATTTTGATGCGAGCGGAGTGAAACAGAAATGCCAGGAGGTGCCCACTCTTTTCCCGGTCAGACCAGAGTCTCCTCCTGTTGGCCGATCGGGAAGAAAAAGAAACCGAAGAGCCAAGTTAGGTAGAAACAGGGGTGAATGAAAAGTTTTATAGAGTCATTTATACCACCTAAACATCCCTTGAAATTCAGCTAGAAATAACCCATTTAAAAATGGAGGGGGATGTAGGATTATTAGAGCCTCGGCTCCCTTCCCTCATTCAGTGTCAAAATAGCCAAGAGCACATCACCTTCCTTCCCCAGGCCCATTCATGTTGTCCGTGCCGGCTCCCTGTGCTTTCACCAGATTAAAGAAAATCACCCCGCACAAATATGGCACTAGTAGCACAACTAATCTGAAGCCTCGTTTCAGCAATGCGTTGGTGCGGAATGCCTCACACTGGCAGTACTAGCAGGCGGTGAAACTGAATAAATATAAACAAATCACATAGTGAAGGGTCAAAGGGCAGTTACATCCATTTTGACACGCATGTTTGACTTTTGGATCACTTACACAATAACTAAACACAAGAATTGTGGTAAGAATAAGTTACGTACGTCTGATATAACAATTTAATTACTGCATCAACAAAACACGACACGGAGGTCGCCATCGTTTTGCTGGAACGCGCAGAAATTAATGACGACAGACGGATCTCTTTGATTTTGACTCGCAGCCAATTGAGATAGCTGTATTGACTGTGAGGAGCTCAAGCGTCTGACGGCCTTAGCTGGCCACTACACTGCCAGCCAGCTAAGGCCGTCGGACGCTTCAGCTCCTCACAGTCAATACAGCTATCTCAATCGGCTGCGAGTCGAAATCGAAATGTGACATCTGTCGGCATTAATTTCTGAGCATTCCAGCAAAACAATGGCGATCTCCGTGTCGTGTTTTGGTGATGCAGTAATTAAATTGTTATATCGGACGTAAGTAACGTATTCTTACCGAAATTCTTGTGTTTAGTTATTGTGTAAGTGGTCCAAAAGTTAAACATGCATGTCCAAATGGATGTAATTGCCCTTTAACAAATCGGTCCGCATTTAAAGTGGCACTATTGCTGATTGAAAGCAGGCAGAATCTGGCCAAATCTAGTATTATCTAGCACTTGCTTACATCAAGCGAAGAAATGCACAACAGCATTTCTTTTAACGAAACAAACCAGCCACGAGCACCGTAATTATTGAGTGAAAATTTGGTTCATCCTCGTGCACCTGGGAGCAAGCAGTAAAGGTTAACAATATCATTGCCGCTAGATGGTGCCACGGTATTTTCGTTCACATTTCAATCGGTGATAGTACTACTTTAAATATTGGCTTGTGGAAATACACTAGTCTGAGAAAGAAGGGTAAAAAAAACTTTCCCAACTGGGGCACTTCCCAGTCATTTACATTGCTTGTTCTCTAAATATGCCAATGCAGCCGCTCACAGTACTTGCTATGCAAGCCTGCATATTTGCCATGCCTGGCGTTCTAATTATTCCGCATTCCTAAAGGCGCGAGATATGTGCACCTGCTGGCAAGTAAAGTGCGAAGCATGACTCGTCAGGAGAAAAACAAGGTTTACTTTGCTTGCACACCCAGTGACATATCTTGGTGGGGTAATGTACTTTAATCTGTGATCCATTCCTTCGTACGCATGCCTTTCTGAACTTCCCTTTTTCGCCTCAAGAGTGACCTACATTATAGTCCTAGGTGTAAGCAAAAAAAAACTGCACTTTGTGAGGATAATACCATCTCTGGTGTACTTCATGTCCATACCCATGAGAAAATTTTAGGAAGGGGTGCCCCCCTGAAATCTGTCCAAAAAAACAACATGGCGGCCATTTTGTTATTAAAATGGCCGCTGTAGAATACAAAAATTCAAAAATCTTACTAATGTATGTACGTTTAGTGTCGACTTCTAGGTTTTAAGTTGCACCGAATTCAAAGAAATGCTTTAAATAATTGCTAGGACTCCACACAATGAGATATCCAAAATGGCGGCCAAAGTCGAGTGTTTTTCATAATTTTAAAATATACTGATCTAGGCAAGTTTGAATTATTCCCCAAAAAGGTGAGTTCGTTTACAGTGACTAGTAACTAGCAAACAACAGGTAAAATTCGTAATTTAATGTAGTTTGTTCGTAATTAGGGGCTAAGGTGTGGCTGTTGCTGTAGCACCATATTTTT
>JAHWFP010016539.1:0-12291 GCA_023313725.1 Lithobius niger | reverse complement strand
CCACCTATTTCTCATGGATATCTATTACAAAACTGTCCCAAGTTTACGATAGGTCTGAAACTACGGTAAAGGCATGCTGTATTTTATTTGTCGTCAGCAATGCGATGTTCCTGTTATACATGCAGTTGGTCAGCTAAAACCGAACAGTGACAGCGTTACCAATAATTGTTAAACAGTGTATTGGTCGGGTGGCTCGACTGTAACATTAATAACTCCAAATTTGAACCTTATTTATTGTGGTCAACTGCCTGTCGCTTGGTAACGCCACTGTTCAGAATAAGTGTGACAGTTGATAAATCTAGATTCACACTGCAACCCACTGTTTCCATACCTCAGTTAGGGATTATTAAACAGGGCGGAAAGCCAAATGGGCTCGATAGGTAGTAAAATAAATATATAGGGATGCAATACCAATTTACGTTGTCTTTTGGACTTAATGTTAGACTGCCTGAGCGGGAATTGAATCCACGACCTTTAAAACCAAAGGCCGAAGTCCTACCGTTATGCCATACTGTCATAGCTTAGTGGTAGCACTTCGGGTCTTTTGGCTTAAAGGTCGTGAGTTCAAATCCCCGCTCAGGTAGTCTGACATTTTAGTTCAAATGCAAATTAAATAGTTTTGCAGCCGTATTTACTTAAAGGCCGTATTAGTTTGGCTTAGCGGTAGGGCTTCGGCCTTTGGTTTGAAAAATCGTGGGTTTAATTCCCCGTTCAGGCAGTCTGACATTTAAGTCCAAAAGGCAGCTTAAATAGATTTGCATCCGTATTTATTGAAAGGCATTATCAGTATGACTGGCTTGCAGCACACTACTCCGTTCCGTACCGTTTCGTACCATTCCGGCGACTGACGGCAACGGATGGTCCAGCGCACATTGCTTCTGTCGCTAACTGTTTCAGTCGGCTCCGCTGAGCTTTTAAATTTATTCGCGCCCAAATTGGCAATACAAATGAAAAAGGACCTTAAGTAGGAAGTTAAATAGAAAGTCTTAGTAAATTAGGTATAAAATTCTTTACGCTCGGGCGTGATGACATTTAAGTCCAGAAGGCACCTGAAATAGGTTCGCATCTGTATTTAGTAGGGAAAGGCTTTGTGCACAGACGCGAGAGGGACGACAACGGCCGTCGACTGACGGCAGGTGCGTACACTTCTCCGATGCGATCAGTTTTTGGCTGAGAGGATTCTGCTTCGACAATCCCGTCCGTCAGCCGACGGGTTGTCACGGAGCGGGACGGAGCTGTATAGGCGGTTCCTCTAATTTACATACTTTTACCCCAAACAGAAATTTGAAGGCCCGCGACGTGACGTGTCGTGGGTTCATATCTCCGCTCAGGCAGTCTGACAATTAAAGGGACACCCGGCCTGTCTAATAACACTCCGCCTGCCTTATAACACACACGCAGAGATCACCATCCGCGCACTTACTAGTGCCAAGGTAGGGTGAGGTGGTAGCTGCGTTCCTCGCAGCGTGGAACGTAACTGTTGTCTCGGTTGGCTTTGGGAATAGTACATGAAGCAGCATCAAGTTAAAGATTCTGTCGTCACAAACCGGAATGATTCTTGTATTTTAACATCACAATTCATAATTTTCTAGGCTAGTGTCTTATAACTTTGCTTCAGCGACCTATTGGAATAATTAATTTTAATTTTTACAGCATTAGTCTTTTAGATTTTTGATGTCATGGTAATTATTAAAAAATTAGTACATGCACAAACAGAGATAAAATGTCATGGTTATTGTAAGCACGCAAAGCATCATATATGCGGGACGCAGCAAATATAGTTAATTATTATTCAACAGAAAATCTCCTGGCACTACATTTTAAAACGGATTTTTACCTAGGGATTGACTAACGGTAAGGAAATAGACTTTTGGGGCCACACTTGATGTGGAGGATCGAGAAAAATAGCGCTTGGAGGAATATCCTTTTAAGACCAAAAGGCAACGTTAATAGGTTTGCATCCGTATTTATTTATTATATCAGTTTGCTCTTAAAACGTTCGATCTTTCGTTGTCATCAACAATTGTTCACCGTGCTTACAAGCTGCAGAGCTCACAATCTACAGAGAGCCGAAGTTATTCAGGCTTCTCTCTATCTCCTAAGCATGGGTGACAGCAGGGTATACATTATCTGCCATTGAAAAAGGCCCCCCTCTACTTTCACGATAGACGCGGATCCAGGGAAGGGAGGAGGGGAATGGAAGCGATATACCTTAACCATGACCCCACCCCCTTCATTAAACAGAAGCTGACTCATCAAAATCAAAATTTTAGAAATTCAGCTCCATTTAGTAGCATAATTTTTACACCAGTGGTTCTTCTATTAATTCCATTCTTTTTTTTTTATTATTCCTTAAGTATATTTGTGTATAAATACGATTGTAAAAAAAAGCCTAGACAAATTCATGCGTGGGCTTTCCTGTGGAGCGCCGACGCGTTGTTATCAAAAGACTGCTATTTTAATCAACAATTACTGGTATAAGCTAAAAAATTATTTTGTTACGAGTTAAAAGAAAAAAATAATAGAAAAATTGATCTGTAGAATCCAGGAAGTTCTTATGTAGTCACCCTTGTACTTTGTGAACGAGAAGTTTATTCCCTCCTACCACCCGCCACTTTTTAAAATCATGAGTTGGGTCCGATACCTCTATAGGAGACTGTATCCCAAACTCTGGTTGATTTGTGACCCCTCCCCCCCCCCACACACACCTCCCTAAAATTTCATCCTGAATCCGCTACTGCTGCAGGATACAAACAGAAAAATGAAACCTTGTGATATCTTGGTGTCTTTAGAAACGAGTTGTTGATGGTGACATATCTCCTCCTGCCACTCCAACAAATAAATGTATTGAAGGACTTTTTCTGGCATCGAGAATGAATGGGAAGTATAATTTTTTTTGGCGTGCGTACAGTAACTGGAATTCTTAAATACGTCAGACTTTTGCAGCTACCGGCGAAGGGGGATTTAGTGCTACGACGCCTCTTTTCCCACTTTATGATCTAATTTTCTGCTTCCTTTAAATCAGACTTGTCTTCAACTAGAGATTTGAAGCATTGGTTTGGAATACGAAGACATTTCGGACCATGACAACGCCAAGATTATAATCGTCAAGATCAAACTAGCAGAAGTGAAAATCGAGAGCACATCAAGATAACTGATCCCTGATCTTATTTTGTAATGATAGAATCGATAATTGTTTGGTTGTTTTTTAGATTTGTTGAAAGTATCCCTATTTGTGACACTTCACCCTTAACTTGAAAACGTAGGATGCACATTACACAACTATTACGAACTACAGTCTCCATCCAGGTAAGCGATAGCTTCGTGCAGATTGACTCAAAAGTCTGTTGCACACCAACAAAAGTCATACAGCACTGGAAAAAAAACGTACTTAACCCATAGGACCAAGTAATGTCCTTAAGTTGGGGCGGGAGGCACTTTATGAGTGTACATAAGGGTGCCCTGTCCCTTTCTTTCACCCCTTATAAATTCTATATGGTTCTCTTAGAAACTGACGAAGCAGGGGCCCAACTGGGAAAATGTGTGGATGGCAAAGCCAAAGAGACTCATGAAAATAGCCTACCATGTTAGTTGGAGGGGGGGGGGGGGGCCGCATTTCAGTGCAGTTCTCAATCCCACTTGAGGGCTTCCCTGCACATGCTGGAACATGCATTTCGCCCACAAAACATCATTCTGCAACGTGTAAAATAGACATGTTTGACTCTTGGCCAACTTTAGCTTCCACTACAAGGGCCACTTGATACGGCAGCATAGGGGTAACACGTCATCAACCCCTAAATTTCGCCTAAAAACCAAAGCTCAGCAGTCAACCACTTATCACATGAACGCCTCACCTCACGCAGTAAGGTACTGCTATTGCCGTGTGCATAATGTACTACATTTGGTCTTGGTTAATTAATATTCAGAGCTGTGCTGACACGCTTTTCCTACACGATACGCGGACGTTTTGTTTGGGCCTACCATGCACCCTTACGAAATGCTCACACACTATAATAAAGTAAGTTCAGGGCTCTGCCCGAGACATTCATTCTAAGACAATCGGTGGTCTGTGCTAGAGCCGCGTTTCCCAACCGGGTAGGCGCGCCTCCCTAGGGGAGCGTGGAGCAACTGCAGGGGAGGCGCGAGACGCTGCTATATGTGGTGAACTTTTTTTTTAACGATACATCGCAAAGTTCTCACCAATGACAGACGTATACCTGCTATCAATCATTTTTTTTTAAATTACATTATTGTAAATATTTTCAGACATGTCAGTATAATTCATTTTGTTTAAAAAAAAATTTACACAGCAATGCAGTGTGGCATTGGGCTGCTCGGGTACACTAGAAATCAACAGGGAGCTCCCCTTAGAAGAACTTAAAAAAAATAAGTTGCTGGGAAACGTTTCAAATTCACGCCTATTTCTTAAAAATACGGTAGCTGCCTCCACTGCATGACGCCTAAAAAAAATATATTAATATTTTTGAAAAAATTGAAAGGGATTCTTATGAAAATTGCATACCTAAGTTGCAGGAAAATGTTTTAAATTCAAGCATATTTCTTTAAAATATTGTAGCTCAGGACCATGACGGAGAAGCTTATGGGAAACTTTACTCCTCCCAAGCCGATCCTGTAGCAATAGGGGTCGGGGAGGAAGGGGGGGGGGGGGGCGCGCCATTACGAGCTAGGGAGGAATGCTGTAGAAAAGGTTGGGAACCACTGTGCTAGAGGAAATGGGGTGTTGATTGCATTACGCGCTGAAATTCATTCATTTCTCAGTTAACCTGGTTTTTACGACAATCGCCTTGCCAAAAAAAAAACTTATGCACCAGGGCCCCCTGCAGGGGGTGCAGGGGGCGCAACTGCTTCCCCAGTCAGTGCTATCAGGGCGTAAACATTGATTTATTCGAGGTTAGCGCGTTCCGTTGCATAACAAACAAAAGCGAGACGGAAAATTTCAATATTATTAAAACATTTTCGCAAACAATATCTTAATTTTGTTTATTAAAAACGACAACTTTGCTTCAAGAAAGGGAAGGGTGTAAATTGGCCTCCTGCACCACCTTAAATAATTTTTAGGCCCTGCCCCGCACAAATTTCCCCATGGGACACAAATTTCCGTATGGGGACCCTACATTTATAGAATTCATATTTGGGGGATGAGGGGCACACGGCACATCATAAAGCGACCCCCCTCCCCCCACCATAGGGACAAAACTTGGCATTTGATGGGCTACAACGTAAACATTGACTTACACTGTACATCTTTGCAATACTTCATCAAGGTCATTTACACACAAATTACGGAAGATAGGACGCTTCCTCTTTACAAAATTGCCAGTACATACGTATTATGAGAAGCTCTTTTTATTTTTCGATTACGCGTCATTTTTCTGCAATAAATAAGCAATTTTCGTCGAGGTTTTTAATTTATTCCAGCAACGCGCACGCGAGAATCTAATTTATTTCAAACCATAATAATAACCGCCATAGGGAACAATACCGGTACGCGGCAGATGTTGTCGGTCGGCTGTCGTTTTTTTTTTTTTTTATTTCGCCTGGCATGCAGTTCGAAATTATTAATGGGTTTTTCTCTTTGTTCACAATTGTTCTTTTTTTTATTATCGTCATTATTATTATTATTTTTTTTATTTTTCTATTTACATATTTCTTGGCACAATATGTTTGCTCGTCTTCTTGTATTACGTGTTGTGTGGGAGGCCAAAACCCAATCTACGAAACAAGTCTCCACCCTTCTCTCCCTGGGGTCCAATGAATTGCCCTGTCAATATCTTTAACAGACCCCCCAGGAGATTTAGGAGATGCTCCGTGGATTGTTTGATGAACGGTCTGCTGCTGGAACAAAATTAGTTAGAACAACTCAAACCCGTAATTCCATATAATGCCTGCTCAAAAGGCCTGATTATTCCATTTTTTTAAGAGTGATAAGAGTGATTTAGATGTGTTGGATTAGTTTACAGTATGTTACACTTAGTTGCTTTCGATACTGCCTCGATCGCTACAACAACGTCTGATTTTGAGAGAAGATAACCCGTGGTGACCTTGTTGCCACTACGCCTTAAAGTACAATAATTGCTTTCGCTTTCAGTTGGAAGACGCACTCGTGTTGACTCGTGTGCCGTTTCGTAACCATAGCAACGATACTGCGTCATAATGTAATAAGCATTGTGGCTTCTGGCAATGTGGTTGAGTTTGCTCCTAACTTATTCAGAGTTAGTTACGCCGCTCTCCATTGCATAACAAACAAAAAGAGAGACGGAGAATTACATTATATTAAAATTTTTATTCGTTTACCGTTTCTAAATTTAGACGTTAATTGAAAGGGAAATAAAACTAAGAAAGACGTAAGCTAAAGACAAAGTCGTTTAATGAGCATTTAGCTCTTTGATTCGCGAAGGATAACAAAACGATTGTTTGTGGAGCTGCTTGAAAGCAGAAATTCGCCAACGTCTTAAAGGGACTTACATCCTTCTGGTATGCAGTGGCGGATTAAAGGAAATAGCCTTGAGGGGCAAAACCCTATAAGGCCCTCTGTCTTCCCGAAATTCGGAGGACTTTTTTTTTGCTACCTGAATCTATTAGAGTAAACATTCTTTGTTAGTTCTATTTTACACTTTTGCACTACTAATGTCTGGGAAATGAAGGCCCCTTTTACCATGAAGGCCCATGAAGACCCTTTTACCTCGGACGCCGCCCCCCCCGTTAAATCCGCCCCTGCTGGTATGTCGTGCGACCGGTTGAGACTAACGTTTGCAACGTTTACACATGGTTAGAGTTAATGCCGCAAAATCTTCTCGCACGATAGAAAACAACAAGAAAAGAATGTGTTAGCATGATTTACATAAGTTGACAACATTTACTAATATCGCAAAACTGAGTCATACAGGAAAGCCAACGTGGATGCATGTACCTTTAACATCACCTTGGAGAGTAGTCACGTCAGCCGGGCCAAGGAACAATCACCAAACTAATATCACCGAGTATTATTAGTTCAAAAGTTAAATGAAAAACTTGCCCAGTGTTACCTTCGGTAGCAATGATCGTTTTTCATTTAAGATCTGAAGTAATAGTCGATGGGATTAGGTTGGCGGTTCTTCTTTGACGGGAGTGATATCACTACTTTCTAAGGTAAATACATTTTGGTCAGCACATGGGTTAGGCTTGGGACGCCATGTAGAAACCTGATGGCAATTTTCACTCGGCTGATATCTCTACTTTGATTGGCTAAAATTGGCGGGTTCTTTCACCCTTGTGGATTTTGTTTTTGCTATCATTTCTTTTGTATTTTTTCTTTGTTGCATCATTAAAGCCTCGAAATTATGGACTTCGCACCCTGTTGTTTAAAACTGAAAGATTTAAGCGAAAACCAAGAACATTTCATTTTGGTTCTCGACAACGGTATAATTTATTTACTGGGGCTGTAGCCCATAGCTATGCGCCCACTCTATAGATAACGTACAGTTCTTCACAATTCACGACTCACAACCTGTCTGTGGCCGACAATGCTAACTCACCACGACAATATAACTTTCCCGGTGCCCAAGCATAGGTACAACTTGTTCGAGTGAGCTACAATCCGATCTTGTGCACCTCATCTATTGTTGCCCCATTGTTACATGTTACGGCATTGAATTCTGGGACCTCGCCCGCCGCCGCCCGTCCAGTGTTTGAAAATTCTCGTGCGCAAACGAACTCTAATACCTGCCAGCAGTGCTAACTAGGACTTCAGACGCGAGCTAACAGTGATCGGCGCTGCCGCTATGACGTAACAAACGCTGTTCTTAATGAAGGAACAGTGTTAGCTGTATCCGGACAGCGTCCTCGATGTTATGATACGACGTATCGTCTACAATGTACGTAACTTTTTCCTCCAAAAGAAGCGTATTGGCCATTCTTGTCTAGATTTTATCCATTCTTCTTTTAAGTTTGCCGATGTAATAATGGTTGGTGTTGTTTGTTGTTTGTCATATCAAAAACCAAAACTGGTAAAAGGGGCCGCCAAGTTCCGAATGGTTCGGCCCTTCAAAGGAGTGATATCAACATACCAAAACATTCGCCAAGTTAATCGCACCGCTTAATATTTCGAAGGTTAAATGAAAACTAGAACATTGCTACTTTCGGTAGCAATGTTCAAGTTTTCATTTGACGTCCGAAGTATTATTTTGCTTTGTTTTTACAGTTGGTTTATTTTTCGTGAATTGGACGTGAATTAAATTTCTTTGCAACGTTGTATAGATTTATCGTGATGCACTAGTGTGTGTCTAGGCACGCACGTCAGTATCCACGTTCTCATTGTCCGAACTTTGGCCGTCCAATGAGAGACGATGCCTACAATACTAACAATGGTTATAACAATATTTTCGTACTTACGCGCCCCCCTGTTACGCCATCCCTGTTACGCCCCCAGGCTCCAAGCCATAAAAGGTATGCAGTTCGTATTGTACTGCACCCATTCATCCAATTTCATAGCTGGAAGCCTCCCCGTTATCTCGGTATCGATGAATAATCACCCTATGGGATTTAACATGGGGATGAGCGAATTAGCTAGCTTCTAGCTAGCTAGCTAGTTAACACATTTACAACGTTATTGAGGGTCAGATTTTTGCATTGAAAGCAGCTTAGCTGGCATTCCTACACGAGTTAATTTTTGTCAGGTGGGTCATTGCTTTCGATTTCAACACAGTTTAAGCTTTTGTACCGCATTATTATTTTTCCCCAAGTACCTGAAATGTGTCCAACTATGCTTCAAGATATATGACACTGACGCTATGGCGCCGCACTACAATGGTTTACAACCTCGGCAATATAACTGATGTGATGGTTGTTGTGATGATTGTTGCCTAACTTGGCGCGACACATTAGCATGTGTCTAGATTAAGGGACCTGAACCAAACCGGGTTATACAGTGGTTTTGCTTTTAGGGAGCACGAACCCAAACAGCGTTATCTGCCCCACGACGATGAGAGACAATTTAGCTGGAGAAATCCGAGCGGAAACAATTAAAATACTATACCATAACGACCACTGTAAAACATGCTCTTTTAAAGTGGCGCATTAATTGTTGGGCTTTAACAATGTTACTTAACAATAGAGGTCACATATTTGGATCAATGTGGCCTGTTCCCAACGTTCATTAAAATAGCATTGAAAATTATTGAAATCTTTGCTGTCAGCGCCTCTCCGATACTCAAACCATAAAACGCATATTCCCAGATAAATGTAATCTAAAACATAACCTACAAGGGTGAAAGAACCCACCAAGTTTCAACCAACCAAAGTAGTGATATCAGAGCCAAAATGGTTGCCACCAAGTTGCTACATTAGTTGCTCAGCTAATCCCACCGAGTATTATATCAAAGGCTAAATCAGAAACCTGAGAATTGCTGCTGTCGGTATGGTCAAGTATTTGATTTAGCATGTGACGTAATAGTCGGTGGGATGAGCTTGGTAACTAATGTAGCAACTTAGTGGAAGCCATTTTGGCCCTGATATTACTACTTTTATTGGCTGAAACTTGGTTGGTTCTTTCACCCTTGTGGGTTGTTTTAGATATCATTTCTTTAATAGTTTTTTTTTTGGCCTCTTATTTTAGCCACTGCCCAGTTATCTGCTAACCTGCCAAGTTTAATCGTAAAATATTGAATACGAACGGAGATATTAATTTTTTTTTTTTAGTTTTGCTTGAGTGAGGACTTCAATCATATAAATTAAAGCGTTTGCTGATTTGCATTCAACCATCAACCGGATTTATTAAAAGCTTAGTGGCCCGAAGCCATGCGCCTTACTACAAACAAGTAGCGCGTCAATTTTATCGACAATGATGAGTTGCCGATTATTTCTGGCAGTCTGTTTGCATTGTATTAACACTAATAACGAGTAATGCTTTTTTGATCACCGGTGGCGTTTTTCCAACTTATGGAAAAAATAGCATTACAAATGATTGCAATCTTTTTAGTTAATGCCTACCCAAACGTCAAACCATAAAGGCACGTATTAGAGTTAAAAGAGTGTTGAATACCAAATTTCATTCGTATCTGTCGCATAATTTATTTTATATGAGCAGAATTAGTAGTCAGTAGTCAGTATAGTCAGTAAGTAATCAGTAGTCAGTAGTCAGGTAAATCAAAGATCTGCACGCACATTTATGACACAATACAGTTTATGATGCTCGTGATTGAAATACAACTATTGCTTGTCAGGGCACAAAGACTCCCCATTTTCAACATTTTCAAGCTGTTTCGCCGCATAGGTATTTATTCTCGCCATCGTGAATTACGCTCCGCTCTGGTTTTTGTTAAAGTACCAAAGCTAGTTAAAAAGGGTTTAAAGGGTTTAACGAGCGTTAACCACTCCTGGTTACATGCCCGAAGCCCTAAGGCCCTATGCTAGTGGCCATGCAACAACAATGCAAGAATTAAACAATGACTTTCTTATGATGAAGTTACAATGAAGTGTGACAATTATTGAACTTGGCGGGTGGACCACTAGCGTGTTCCTTGACCTGAATGCTTTATTGAAGCAAAATGTAGTGCCCTTAAAATAGTATGAGGACCTTACCCTTCTGTACGTAGCATGTAATAAAGTAATTCGTTCCCTCCCCCAACTCCTGCCCTCCTTCCACCTTCCCCCGTATCTCCGCCACTGGCTCACAAAGTTGCAATCGGTTGGCTGCTATGTTGGGCTGTCTCTTTTGGCGTTGATCACTTGCTGAAGCTTACTTTGGATAGCGTCATGTGTTAAAAGTTTTTGTTTTACTTCTTTTCCCACAAAATCTCCTTCTCTATATGAAGCCAGTATTCCTTCGCGCTTATTTTAAGCTTGCTAGACAGACGCTGCTCATTAAAGCTCAGCAGGAAAGCCACCCCAGTGTTACGGGGTAGTTTCAAAGGACTGACGACTGCAGCCGTATTGTGTGTGTTTGTATACGTGGTATTTTAAAACTGTGTGCCGAAAAGTGGTACGGCAAATGCTGATGTCATCGTTGAATCTTGGCGGGGCCATACACTAGTGAGTGTTTTAAAATCCCCGATATTTACACCCTTTCTTAACGTAGAAGCAGACGACACATTGCATTGAGATATTACTAATGCTGTCAGGACACGAAGACCGCTTTTCGAGAAATTGTAGGCTGCTTGCCGTGCTTGGCCTCTACATCGTGAAATTCCCAAAAACCAGGGAATCCTTAGGTTTCGGATAATGTACCATGGCCAGTTGTTGTTACTGCTGGTTTTTAGGGAGCACGAACTCAAACTGGGTCGGCCAGTGACGGATGAGTTTCTGACACTGGGGTCTGACAATGACGCTTGGGCGGGCAGACCATTAGCGTGGTCCTTGATTCATATCTATTATAATTTTGCTTGGACTCAAAAGGTTGATGACGAGCTTTTGTTTGTTGTTTATTGCTTTTTAGGGCATGAGTTATCTGCCCCACGACGATGCGAGTGATAAGTTAGCTGGAGAAATCCAAGCAGACGACCCGGGATCTTTGACATGCACAATCAACGTGAGTACGAGACGCCACAGTGTCCTTCTCGTCCCGAAAATGCCAGGGGGTGGCTGAGGCCAGGATCGAACCTGAATCACCCAGACAAGAGACGGTTGTGCTGCCCATCGAGTGACCTAACATCTCTAATGATGATGTCAGTTAGTGGCGCTTGGCATAGGCGGAAAAGGCACGCGCCTAGGGCCCCGAGTTTACTGGGGGCCCCCAAAGGTCAAGTGTTTTTTTTTTCTTCAAGTAGCCGAGGTGTTAATAACCCGTTTCAAACCGTACGCAATTTACTCCTCACTCCTTCAACCCTGTCTTAAAAATTTATTATTTCTTTTATTTCTTTTTCAGTTCGTCCATGATTATTTTTGTGATTTGTTTACGGCTTTTTGTTATGAATTTGCAATAAGCTACAGCGTGCGTTTTTTTTAGCGTGTCGGTTTAGCAAAATCAGAGTACGGTGTGCGGTTAATGTCAAAACGCATCTAAGTAAACGCATCTACAATGCATAGTATTGACGTTGTCTTGACACACCGTACTCGTGTTTCTCTAAATCTCTCGATAGAAAAGTAACGCACGGGTTGCTAGCTTGCCGCACACAAATGGTTGAGAAGATGGGACTGCGCCATCAGGACCGAAATTAGGGCAGAGAGAAAGGACACTGCCCTGGGCCCCATACTGAGGAGGGCCCCCCCCCCCCCAAACACAGCCCAGGGCCGTGCTAAGCACACTAAGGTGATTAGTTTTTTAATAATTTCCGGAGATGTCGTTTAGCCAAATAG
>JAHWFP010016537.1:0-25222 GCA_023313725.1 Lithobius niger | reverse complement strand
GTCATAGCCGATTGACCTTAGGCCGGCTCGCCCAGGCCACCCGTCCTCCGGAATAAGGAGCCAAGGCCCGAAAGCCAGGATCTCCGCCTCCACGGATTACTAGGTTGCAGCACACGGCCAACATGCTGGGGGATGAGGATGAAAAGCCCAGTGGACAGAATGGGCAAATCGGAATCAAACCCAAAAGGGGATTCAAACCGCCAAACATCCTCTAAGCAGCCACCCCGGGCCCGGTTTGTCTGGATGTCCCTTCACCTCTTTCGGACTAGTGCTTGCGACGGGTGTTAAACCTGCCCGCCATACACACCGTAGGCGCACTCGCAAACCGTAGTGTTGAGGTTGCTAGTGTTCAAGACGGACTAAAAACCCTCCGCCACGCAGACCCTTGGCACACTAGCAAACCGTGATCTTGGGTTCCCTTTTAGTCGCCTCCTACGACACGCAGGGGTACGGTGGGCTTATTCTACCCCCAGCCCACAGGGGAGAATCAGGAGGTAACTGTCGGCCACGTGCAGAAACAAATCTTGGTTTTCGACGTGTATACGGATTTCTGAATTTGCATTGTTGAGATTCTTGCCAACAATAAAGTTGTATTCGTGGTAGGTGAAAGATTCGACTGACTAATCATATGCCAGAGGTTCGTTAATTTTCAGGTAATCTTCTACTACGCTCATTTTCTGGTGTTGCTATAAATTTAATGCAAGCTTTGTTTCTTGGTGTCAAACTCTTTGATCTTTTATTATTAATAAAATTAGGAATTTTCCCTTTTTTCCAAAAAAGAGCATTTTTTTGTCCTTTTTTAGGTTGTAGATCTTAAATGAAGTCTCACCGTCAATGTTTCTCCATTCAGATCCAATGGCTCGTTGGTCTGTGATGTGAGCCAGACTCTGATATTTTTTATCAAGTTAGCAGTAACTTGGAGATAAATTAAATTATGAGGAGATTCTATGATTTTAAAACTGGGAGAGTGAATCGGGATAAAAGGAATATAAAGTTAGCTGAGTGTTGTTACTTAGGTATGAATTGCCTATGATATCAGTGTGTACGAAAATTGCATTGACGGGCATAATGTCGACAGCGTTTTGGTTTTCTTGGGTTTTTAAATAATTTCCCAATTCAAACTCCAAGACTGGAGCTAAACTCTTGTTGCCGGAAAAGAATATTCCGTAGTTTGGATCGGTAATTAACAAGTCGGTTCTTAAAGTGTTTAGATTTGGAAGAATGGAAATTGCTTCTTTACTGTGGCCATTTGCCTCTGTTGCTGATTTGATAAATTTATTTAAATCTTCAATTTCGTAAGCCCAGGGAATGACAGTCAGTTTTTTCCAGGTAGCACCAGCATATTGAATTTCGTTATTTTTTGAAGTGTATACTGTCGTAAGTGTCTAAATTAATTAAAGCCAATTCGTGACTTTTTCAGGATTTAAATGAATGGGAGTGTTTAGGTTAATTCTCAAATCAGGGTCTTCGCTGGAAATAATGATAGAAAAGGAATCCATTCCTTTTTTAAACATTTTTTAAAACCATAAATGTAAAAAAAGCTGTTAGACCTTTCAGTTAACAAACTAAAAAAGTCCCCTAGGGTGGAGCTGGGAGCTGTTTCCCAGCCCCCTCCCCCACCCTAGGGAACTTTTAATATGTAGAATAGGAAGGTCTACAGACATTTTAAGCAAAAGAATAAAACCTTTGAATTGTTTGTTTTTTCCCGAAATAATTGCTTGACTAAGGTTCATTTTTTTAAGCCATTAATTTTGAAATTTGAATTAATTAATTTGAAATAATTAATTGACATACTTTAAAGAATTGATTTTGAAAAAAAATATTTCAACCCATTTTTTTCCTACACATAAACTTCTTTCCTAAAAAACTACGAGTATTAACTTCATACTTAATTTTGCATCTGATGAGCAGTTGGTAATATTACAAAACCTTTTATTCATGATTTGTCCAAAAAATAAATATATTACTACTGCTGTTACAAGTACAAAAAAGTATAAAGTTACAGAACCCTGACAGAATTCCCTCCCCACCTCCCCCATCCCTTCATTGTCTTGTAGCCTCCATCAGGTGACCAAATTGATGACGCTGTGAAAATTAGTGTAGATTTTCGAAATTCCAAAAAATACACTGATTTTTACAGCCCAGGACATCCTTTATATAACAAATTCGGGGGGGGGGGGGCATATTTCCTCCAATCAGGTGAAAGGGGAGGGCCATACTTTACCCGATCAAATGAAGGTGGGAGGAGCAATTTGTCCTTGACCTAATTAAAAAAGGTATATATTGGAGATTTTGAGTAAAAAAATTCAGTGTGGTTTTAGAAATTCCACACTCAAACGGCCTCATCAGTTTGGTCACCTGATAGAGGCTACAAGACCATGAAGAGATGGGGGGAGGGTAGTGAATTCTGCCAGGGTGCTGTAACTTTATACTTTTTTTGTACTTGTAACAGCAGTGGTAATATATTTATTTTTTTTTGGAATATTCATGAATAAAGTGTTTTGTAATATTATCAACTGCACATCAGATGGAAAATTAAATATGAAATTAAGGCTCGTAGTTTTTTGGGAAAATAGTTTATGTGTAGGAAAAAATGGGTTAAAGTATATATTTTTTATGAAAACATTTTTTTAAACGTTTCTTTGATTTAAATTAATTTTAAACTTAAATTTAAAAAAATATGAAGTCCAAAGGGCAGTTTAAATAGGGTTCCATCCGTATTTATTTTAATCCTGTTTGAGTGCATTTAATGTTCCACTGAAAATAATTGGTAAATCAAACTACAGTTTTAATTCAGACGAAATGGCAATTTTACATTTCTATCTGATAGTTTGTTTGGGTTTATTTCCGTTCTTACATGCACAACTCAAAAAAGGATAAAAAATTCCAACGCTATCAGGCAATTATTTGTATCGTGAAAATGAATTTCTCCATTTATTTTTTGTAACAGTCAGCCAAGTACATTTCTGTTTACAATGTCAGCATCCAAATAGGTTGCGTTACTTCCTGGTTTTGAAAGTAGAGAAAAATAGTACTGACCTATTCATTTTTAATTCTTATCAGTGCATCGTCATAAGAGGAAGATACTGTATTCTTAAGTGAGGCAGGTAGTTCACAAGTTGTGTTAAATCCATTTAATTCCATTTTGAGATAATTAAGGTAAAACAAACTTTGCATTTAACACCAAACGTTTATCTCTGTAAGTTTAGATTTTAGTATAGGCATCGATTGGACTTAGAGAAAAATTTAACGTCCTTTAGTAACTTGGACCACCTGTGCTCCTAACTTAGAATCATTTTCGTTTAGTGCACAAGAAAATAGCTGCCATCTACCGGCTAAAAAAAACTGAAACTACGAGATACACCACTTATGAACTATTAGAAACAGATATTACAATTCGAAAAATGCGCTTAACTCCGTTTTTTTAAAGTGGACTTACAGCACTTGTGAAGTAATCACCAAGTGACGGACAACACACAGACACAAGAAACAGTGAGGTTCTATAAAGTAAGAATTTTAAATCAATATACATTCGTGTAAGTTTTTTCCAACAAATGGATGTATCATAGCTATTTATTTTTTGCGGTATGATAGAATATAGGCAGGAGAATATCCTTTTTTAACTGATCCAAAGTCAAAACAGCAAAGGAACACAAATAAAATTTGCGGTATGGTTCCAGATATTACTTTCTTACCTCACTGTTTAGTCCATGTGAAACCTTCCTACTGTAATTATCCACGATACACATATATAAAGAAGAAATATATAAGAAGACATTTTTAACACAATAGTAAATTACACATGGATTAAAGAGTACGGCAAGAACTATAGTCTCTGAAACCTTACAGGAAAAAATTAGTGTACCTTTACTGGAGACAGGTAGTGAGGTCATTCAAAACGGCGGTATTTTTCATGGGTACACAGGCGCCGATTTACATTTCCGATTTACACAGGCGCCTCCATGTTGAAAAATAGCCTCACTTCGTGGGTACCGCCATCTTGAAAAAAAATGACGTCACATTCGGTACACACTAGGATGTATCAAATGGTCACACAAAAATGTAGCAAAAATCACTTTTTCCACCCTCCTCCAGATTGACAAAATGCTAAAATGTAGCAAAAAGCACTTTTTCCATCCTCCTCCAGATTGACGAAAACTAAAAAAAAAGTACGCTATTTTGGATGACGTCACATCCGGTATGCATGGGCGCTGCCATCTTGGATGACGTCACTTCCAGTGTGACATCACTTCCGGTACGACGTCACTTCCGGTCAAAAGGGTAAAGGTCACGGGAAGGGTATGTCCTTTTAGTACTACTTCCCTCCAGTGGTGATTGGAAAAGTATATGTTTACATGTATATGTGTGGATGTTAAATGCTACCTATGGACGTTTCCTTTTGGCCGTGTCAGTATAGCTTAGCAGTAGGATCTCGGTAGGGTCTCTGATTTCAAAGGTCGAGGGTTCAATTCCCGGTGCAGGCAGTCTGACATATAATTCCAAACGGCAACGTCAATAGGTCTGCATCTGTATTTATTTAACCAATCTCGAGCAATTGGCTTTCCGTCCACTAGGTATTATTCTGGACATTGAGTTTTGAAGTGTCTTCGTCCCTTTTGCATGTTTTGCATATGACTTGTAACTATCGTTACTTAGAAATTGCCACCGGCTTAAATTAAGGTTCTAAAAGATACATTTAATTGCGAAGTCCTATTTTGCGAATAGATTTATTAACTGAATTGAACTGGAGAGATATTTTGAGAAGGTAGTATTTTGTAAAACTTGGTCTTTAGAATTTTAATAAAAGTGATATTAACGTTCTAGCAGCTACGATTTATTTTAAGTTAGATTTAGTTACTAAGTCCACTTGTGTTTTATGAACTTTGTTTTACTTCATGAAACAAAGAGGTTTGAAACAAAAGACCCTAAGTTCCATCACATGATCTACAGTGGAATTACTTCCACGGCCAGTAGACGTATTCGAAGCACATTGATTTTATTTTTTTATCAATGGACGTTATTTCATACTATTTCAATTAAAAATGACGACACTATTTATTAATACTTGTTTTCTACTTGTTGTTTTGAACAACGTCTTATTTAAAATTAGACGTGATGCCACCATCCAAGTTTATTTTTGTTGTTTACAAATCAACGAACGCCTTCTGCACTCATTCCAAACTAGCTAATTAGGCATTTTTTGACTATACTTATATTTAGGCTTCTGTGAAGTATTGCCCCTCGGCTTATGTCAGTATTTTTGTTTGTATAGTTTTTACTGATCTGAGTTAAATACTAATCATAAGCATTAAAGGCTTATTTGAATTAAACAGGATTCCTCAGTTCCTAAATTAATTTACTAGTGTAAATTAATAAGATTTGATGTGCTTAAAGACATAACAAAGAGTATATACTGCTTACTGCCTTGGTGAAAGGTAGAGAATGTGTGGTGTAATTGACCTTGTAACTATAACCAAGTTATTATATCCCGCCTCTTTTGTTATACGCAATTATGGGCAGTTGTAAACCATGCCCAACTAAGATTTTAACTAATGCTACTAGTTAATAAATACTACTTTTTACTCGTATTTTACTACTTTTTACCAGCAGGAGAACTCGCCGTGTTCAGACAGGATTTCGTATTTTAAAATCACACTTTGTAATTGTTTAAACAAATATTCGATAATTTTTCTTTGGCGATTTATTACCATAAATCAGTTTAACCTTTACCGCAGTGGTTTTTCCGAATTGCAACAAGGTAATTATTAACAAACGATTCAAATTTAGAACGTGCAGACAAACACAGAGCCTTCTCTCGATTAATTTTAGCAACGAGTGGTAAGTGCAGTACATTAGAACCAATAGCAGTAAGCTGTTGATGCAACCTTGAATAAGATGATTTTTCGTTAGCGAGAAATAATTTTACGAACTGATAGTAGTAAGCTACTAAAACATAGCGTTACAGTGTAAATTTTCATGAACACAAAAAAGGTTTCGTCCCTTTGTTATTATTTATTTGTCATTGAGACCTACTCAGTAGTAATAGCCCTAAAGCTTGTGTTGATAATATGGCAACAGTTTTCGGATGAAGCCTGTAACCTAACATTTAAATGATTTTACAATTTTATCTCGAGCACGTAGTACCTGCGGTGTAGTTTCAAATTAACTAGCATGGGTTAGTTTTAGTTTGGTCATAGGTTGCGAGCGAAAAACTTTTTAGCTGTAAAATCTACAAAGCTAGATGAATGTTTTATTGGAGTATATCCCAATTCAACATAAACAACAAAAAATACATAACATTTTTTGGTTTAATAATATTTTTTTGTAATGCATTTTATTAGCTTACTCTTCCGATTCCTAAAATTAATTCTCCGTAATGAGAATGGCAAGGTTGCACATTGTTGGCTTCTTAAAATTGGCCAAGAAAGGACTCTGTGTCTGCAGGTCCTAACTTTGAATCCTTTGCTAATAATTGCCATGAGATTGAAATTCCAAAGGAGTATTGCAGTGAGAGTTAAAATGATTTATGCTATTAGATTGAAAGGGAATTATAAGATACTTGACTAATAAATTAAAAATCGGGAAGTTAAAATACGAAAAATAGATAGTAGACTTAAGAGTTTCTTGCTGGTATATATACGATTTAAAATCTGTGGTCATTAACTACTA
Source organism: Lithobius niger (assembly GCA_023313725.1). Classification (NCBI taxonomy): domain Eukaryota; kingdom Metazoa; phylum Arthropoda; class Chilopoda; order Lithobiomorpha; family Lithobiidae; genus Lithobius; species Lithobius niger. The sequence continues at coordinate 18,553 of JAHWFP010016537.1, read as the reverse complement.
GTTGACATCTATTTTAAGTTAAGCTTGGCAAAAATGACACAGTAAAATCTAACCACTGGGGCAAAAAGAGAGGTATAACCCACTAGGTTGATTATACCTTTGCTCCATCTTCATTACACCATGGTAGCAAGTGGGATGTATTAAACAAAACAGCTGTCTACCTTTGTAGATAATACGGCAAAAAAAATTTTACTCAGTCTGTAACCTCATTAAAAGTAACTCATGGCAATTAATTTGAAACTATTCACCTCATGCTATGCATGCAGGAAATAACCACAAAATAATTTGTCTTTGTTAGTTTTAATGTCAGCTTACAGGCTTCCTGCAAAAACAGTAGCCATATTATCGACAAAAGTGCTAGACCTATTTACATACTGATAATTGCTTTGTCATATGCACTTCGGTTTTTTTTTAGTTGTATGGATCAAAAGTTGTGGAGACAATTTCCCTCTTTAAATTTAAATAATATAGACTTCAGAGAATGTAGCTTAAAATTTGTAAATAACAACAAATGACATATTCTTTAAAAAAGATTTAATACTTCCTTGCAGAATATGTTATCATGCAGCTGTCAAGCTTGTTATGCTATCACGCATGAATTGCAACATGGCGGCAAAAAACCTTTTTGGATCCCATTTTCGGCTGCCAGATTTGATCTTCACAAAGCAAAAAACATAGAAGCAAACTTTCTATTCCATTGTTTTGTTAACACCAAGGATTAGTTATACAATGTATTTTGTTATCACAATGATACATACTAATAAATCGTACATTTTTTTTGGAAAAAATGTTACTGCACCAACATTTACTTTCCTAAAAAATCACAAACTTGTCATGTGATAGTGTTGTGTGTGGTGCACTGTCTCGCCAAATCATGTATTCAGTTTGCATAATATTTAAAAAAATGTTTTACTGAATATGTGTATAGTTTAGTATTGATACAGGATTATTACCAGTTGGACGATCCTTATCAATTCCAGGAGGCCCGTCTACAGTATTACCAGTTGGAGGATCTTTATCTATTTCAGGAGGTCCGTTTACTTCTCCATCCTGGCCTATTGCCAGTGGGTTATCGTCTGCCCCTACAAATTTGAAAGAAACTGTTATATTTCATATCAGTTAGATAAATAAAAATTTAAACGTTCGCAAACTCTCTGCCCTGCCTCATTCATTATTACTTTTTTAAAGCACATGATAACGAATCCGCACATGCTGTATGAATGAATGGAATCTTTATTCCATATTAACAAAAAATGAAGCAGAGTAACAACATTCCAGAACGTATCTACTTTACATTATTAGTGAAAATATGTAAAATATTTCTAGTGCAAGTTTTACTTGGTGACACTGCGTGCACTGGGTGGCTTGCATGGACTCGATCTTATTTTTTTCTTGCTAACATATTTCATGTGTGCATTTGTGTTACATATTTCATACCATATCATAATGCCTTATAACAAGGGTGATCAGTTATAGGCTATGATTTTGTAAGGTAAGTTCCACTGTTATGATATATTTTACTTGTTATGCCGAATTGCTGAGCTGACCAACAACTGCATTCTTCCTTGCCCAATACTCGTTTGCAGAGAATGTTTTTTTTCTTCTTTACCAGAAAAGGAATTGTACTCTTCCCTCATGCAAGAGTAAGACATAACCTAATTTTATAGAATTTCTATGTTAGTATAATCTGCAAAAATATGTCTTGGCCATTGCAATGCCAGTCAAGCAAAATATAAAGTATCTTTAAACAATGAGAACTGAATTGTTCACTTCTTTTAATCCAAACCCAAGAGAGCTAGCATACAGCCTACAATTTTAAAAACAAAGACGTACCTTAGTTTTGCCATGCTCTTACTTTAGTCCTCTTCCATTGCAGCATGATAGGAATGTACCACTGGATGATGGAAGCAAAGTCGAGTAATCAAGAATAACGTTTAGGCAATACTCAAACCTTTCATCACGTCACTGACCATCCTAAATGACTTGTAAATGCAAGCCTCGCAAGTGGTACTGCATGATGGCGGACAACTTCCTATGCTGAAGGAGTACTAGCGAAATAAATTTTTTTCTAGGAGCATCAAACTGCAAACATTAACGTCTGCAGTTTCTTACTTTGGAAAAGGAAAATTGGAAAATATAAAGTCGAGGATCGGAAACATTTTTTTGCACTTAGGGTCTGCAATGTTTGGATTGCCCTCCCCTCCGTATTGTATTGACCCTTCCGCTATAATACATCTTGCTACTCAACCCTACAAACTCTTTTATCGGTACTCCCTTACACTTTTTTTCATCTATCCCAACACTAGCTTGTTGATGTTGCAGAACTGTGGGTGTTGACGATGGTAATTGGTAGTGTTGAATTTACTCATGTTTTTAATCATGTCCGCATACATGTACTCGGTTTCGATGCAATAACACATCGTGTCCGTGTCTGTGAACAGCAATTTTGCTCGATTTCCATATTGTGACTGTGCGTATCCATAGTGAAATTTCCAGAGAAGGGTTTTGGACAACTCTAGTATGGCAAACTCGAGTAGGTGGGAAGGTCGCATATCATGCGTACTTTCAAGTTGATCTGAACCAGGCTATCGTGCAGTATCTGAAACGAATTGGTGTTGGGATGGGTGAAATACTTGATGGTCCTCTTGCTGTCGGTGCATAGCTTGACGTTTAGTCTTTTCTGTTTCTGTTGTATGGTCTTTCCAAAGACCGAATTATTAGAAAGTTTGTAAAATTCCCCTTTAGACTCCATCTTCGATAACTTTCGTTTTGCCGTATTAAAATCTATATATTGTTTCAACCAGGGCTTCTCATGAAACTCAGCACCCTCTTGACATGACGAAGGACCAAGCCGTGTTCGAGGTAGAATTTAAGTTACGGTAGTGAATTATGTACCGCTTCTTCCTCAGTAGTTAGCCACTAGCTTCACGATAGGTTTCATTGGTTTTCCTCACAACAAAGATTTCGAATAGTCTGAAACAAATTCTTCTTTTATTTCAAATTTTCCAAGACCAAGTGGGTAGTCGTTGTGAAGGTCGTTTGGGTACTCCAGATCTACTTTTAGAATGTATCCTACCGACGATGAGTCTGCTATCTTAGTCACGTCGAAAGCTCGAATCTCATCTTTAGTCAAATTCCTAAAGCCGTTGTAAGGCAACATCTGGCTCATGGCCCAGCCGTAAGCGTTAATGACGTCCCAATTGATGATGTACTTGTTAGGTTTTGTTGGATCATACGTTTCGAGAATGTATGGATTATTGGCCTTTGCCCACCTTCGACTAATAAAGCTAACTCCTCCCTGAATTCCCGATGACATGACGTTATGTTTGCTAGAGTGAGTAAATAGTTCCAGCTCAGCCTTGCTCGTCTTTAAAGCGGCCGCCTAGCTAAACGCTGGGGTGGTGATGTAATAGCACGGGTCTATTTCGTAGTTTCACAAGCAGATCCTGCGGAAATCTTCGAAAATGTCTGCCAAAAGCAAACAGTCGGTCACCTGATATTCTTCGTGGTAAGATGAAACCTTTTCGACTTTCACCAGACTCCAAATCTTTGTAGCATGATTGCATTGTTTGTCATCGTGGCTGAGTGATGAAAGAGCTCAGGCTGGTTGCCGGAGGTTTGCGGATCTAGTCGAACCCCTGGAAAGGGGACCTAAGCAAAGTCCCTGCCCGGGCTGCCGGTCATGGTAGCGTGAGAGGCTACCATGCTCCTTCAGCGGCTATGGGATGTATTCCGGCTAATTTCGGACTATCTTTTGCCCCCCCCCCCGACGATGATCGGAGGTTTCCCGGATCGAATCCCCGGGCTGGCACCACCCTTTACCAGATTTCTTCTTCTCTAAAAAAATCTGGTAATGGTCAAAATTGAGCCGGTTCAGCCATACAAGCATTAATTGCTTCGGCTGACATAACGCTCGTCAAAAATTAAAAAAAAAAAAAAGTTAGGCCTTCTTCTTTGACTTTGGGATAAAATTCTTCTTTCAGTGGTAAAAACTCCTCTTCGAACACACTCATGCTGGAAACATATTCATAAGGGTAGTATTCCTTACGGATTAACAGATCCATGGTAGTTTCTTCCTCCATATCAGGTAGGAACCATTTGTCCTTCCCACCAGCTTTCAAGAACCCCTTGACCAACCTAAACTTGTAATAACGTTTATGTATCTTCGTCAGGAATTCAGTGAATAGGAGAGAAAATTAAAGCTGTCTATAAACTTAAGCCAAAAGTACCTCTTTTTTCCGTTTCATCCCATTCCGTTTCATTGGCGATGGTCACGCTCATGAACATTTCTGTATTTCTTGCGAGGACTTCTACTTTACCAGAAAACTTGTGCACGACTTTTACCACTAAATGCATTTCATAACCTTCGAGGTTGTGAAATACCACGGGGATCGTGGTGCGCTTTCGGGCATTTAGATTACAACTCGAGTGAGAAGCTCTTCTATACTGGCCTGTAATGTGGCAGTGATCCCGGACTTTGTTGGCTTTTGAACCTTTCAAAAATTACCTTTTTAAAATCAGCCTCTTAGACCAGAACCTTTTTAAAATCTGCCTCTTGGACCGGAGTGAGACATAGTGGTTGGACTCTTTTTAATATTTCGTTGTACTCGTGCACTTCAATCACTAACCAAACGAGGAATTGTTCAACGGTATGCTCTGCTAGGTAATAATGGTGCTTTTTTTCTCTGGTCCCAATGACACGTAGCCGGAGCTGCAAAGTTGATGGTGGTTGATCTTCTTCCTGGAGCTGTTAGAGGAAGGAATGGGTGAAGCACTCGAAATCTGCGAATGTGATTTTGGGGTGAACATTTCTTCTCTTCAAAATGTTTCACTCGGTTTTAAGAATATGACCACTTGAGGTGACAGATTGGTTCTTCAACATTCCAGTTTGTGTTTGTCTCTCAGCGATGCCATTCCATAAGCGGCAAAAATTTTCGACAGTAATTTTTCGGTTTGGTCCCCGTTCCCTGTTGTCGGAGAAATTGGTCTCAATCCACGATGGCGCAGTAGTGAAAATGTGTCGAATCATCAGTAATTCAAAGAAGATCTACCGGTTGGCCTTTGAAATTCGCGCTCACACGAAGGGGATGCAAGCCATTCTCTTTGGTATAAGCAATCACATTGATCAATAAATCTTTGTTGGCTATCTTGAATGCATCAATGTGATCCAGCCGTGTAGGAAAGTCCAGCATTGAACAATCAACCATTCTCTCATAGCATTAATATTCTTTTGGATTCACTATGCGTAAATTATTTGTGTTTATACAGGACGGAAAATCCAATGGCTCAAGATGGGTTAAATAAATATGGATGCAAACTATTTACGTTGCCTTTTGGACTTGTATGTCAGACTGCCTGAGGGGTGAATTGAACCTACGACCTTTCAAATCAAAGGCCAAGGTCCTATCGCTGAACCACACTGACACGGCCCACTCAGGTAGTCAGGCTGTGTCAGTATGGCCCAGCGGTAGGACCTCGGTCTTTGATTTCAAAGGTCGTAGGTTCGATTCCCTGCTCAGGCAGTCTGACATATAATTCCGAAAGGCAACGTAAATAGGTTTGCATCCGTATTTATTTAATTTGTGTTTGGCAGCCAGAACAGAATATAAAAACCACTTGTGGTCTGAGAAATTTTGAATGTTGAATACACACTTGGCACTTATTTTTTAAATTTTGTGGGCAGAGGAATGTAAGATCCTGGACTGAGTGGATCGATTTGTTGATACTTGGATTGTGGTTTGTAGGATCGGTTTATCACCAAACCCCTCTTTCGCCAAATTCGTCAATGAACCATTGGATTTTATTATAAGCTGTGTCCGTTGACTTGGGAATATCTAATGGATTATAGAGTGGGGAGTAGCGGGACTGAAATCCAGTTCGTATTTCTTGGCCATTTCTAACAAAACTCACTCCTAAACCAATTTGAGCTCTGCAAGTCACTAATTGCCGGAGACATTCGTACAGTAGAGCTTCTATAACTCTTTATATCAACATTAAAAGGTACAACGGGTTTAGAACGTGCACAGCTTTCTCGTACTTTCGTTGCTCGAGTCCTTATTCACAGAGGATGGGATCTTCTCTACAGCCTAACTCCCTCTCGAAGGGCAATCACACTAAGGTGTGTCTCTACGAGGTGTTGTATCAATCTTTCTAAATAACATAAACAGCAATAATGTCAATGTCCTGGTTTCAGTTTAATAATATAAATTATAAGAAGAAAAATGTGTTTTTCTATTGTCGTTATTTTCCTAGGCTTTTCGTTCCCCCACTCTTAAAATGCTCGTTGTACCCTTTCTACTTGATGAGGTAACAAGTTTTCCCTGTGACTTTTTTAGTCTTCAGAATTTCTTTGACTAAAAACAGATCTGGCATGCTAGTTTTCTGCAACTCTTGCTCGTAAAAGATGCCTTCAATTTTACTTCCCAGTTGGTCAACCAACCTGTAGCAGGTTGGTCGAGTTTTGCTAAGTTCTTTCACCTCGAACAGTTCGTTGTCCCCGAATTTGAAACGATGCTACTTCTTTTTTGGAAGGGCTCTTTTTCAGAATTAGTTTTCTGATCTCCGGTTCATCACGTTTAGTTACTTCGCATGAATTCATTTTAATGGTAGAATGAACTCTGTCATTGTAATCTTCAGGAGCTTTATTTATTGTGTCTATCCACTTGTGATTACCTCGGAATGTGAAACATTTCCACATGAAGCTTTTCAAAGGGTGATTTAGGCGTTCTACTATGCTGACCTTGAGTTCTGACTTTGTCGAATAGTGGTTTATTTTGTTGCATTTCGTTAGTGCTGCGAAACCTTTGTTATAAAATTCTTTGCTATCATCGTTTTCTAAATTTTTAACGGGACTACACATAGTTTTTAATATCTTGGTAAAAGCCTCAGTGACATACTCAGCATTTTTCAATTTCACAGGGACACCCTAATCATATTTAGAGAATACGTCGATGGCAGTCAGCAAGTATTTGTAATTTTCACTTTGTTTCAGGTAAGGTATCAGCTCGACCGGGTCAGCTTGAACTAAATTACCTATTCTGTAACTAATAACGTGCCTCCTTCAAAAATGCAACCTAGTTGGTTTGTGCAGCTCCTTTAGGGCTAAAGTTTCCATTTGAGCTTTTTTTTTATCTCCCATTCCCAACTTAAATTTGGTTTTCATATCAGTGGCTACAGCTGCTGCTGCCAACTTCGCTTTCAAACCAGTTTTGCTAAATTTTGCTACTATTACTGTATGAGAGGCCGACTTTCTATCAGCTTCGTGTCTTCGTTCCAAGTCTGGTTTGGTGGAGTATGTCGTGTTGTTTTCAGGCCTCAGCCAGAGAATTGATAGCAGCGTCGCCTCTGTTCAGTCTCTTGTTCAGTTTTCTTCCCAGACCTCAATTTTTGTATTCCGGAATGTGAAGTTCCACCGGTAACTTGTCTATCACGCTGTTCAAATATCTAGAGTCTCTACTCTTTTGAAATGAGCTTTCCTTGTGCCACATACTTTGCACTCACCCTTTAGCAGTTGTCTAGCATTTTTACTGGCTGTAACTATTTTGCATTCGAGGCAGTGCATCTCTGTTTATTTATAAATGAGAATGAAAAGGTATTTTAGATACTAGTTTTGTAGAGAATTTATCAAAGTACCATATTTCCTTAGCGCAACTGAAAGATGAAAGTGTTAATTATGTCATACCCGATATCAATAAATGACCATCCTGAATTTTCCAGAGGACGTAAGGTGCATCATTTGCGGCCCTGCCAGTTGTAGAAAGACCTATTTAGTTATAAATTTCATATGCATTGCAGGTTGATTGAATTATGACAGTCTGTGTGTGTACTCCAAGTCCTTATTTCAAAAAAATATTTCCATCTTAGATCTTTCGAGGAAATATGTACGGGGATAGCTACCTTTTCTTCCAACAACGAAGATAGCCCCCCACCACGACAACTGCCATGTGGCAAGACGGTAATTTTTTTTGACAATTTCATGATTGAGAAACAAGACAGAATCGAACGCTACTTTGCCTACAGCAGGCAGGCGGACACCTCGTTCTTTTATTTGTGCCAGATTTACAGCAGGATTCCCAAGCGAGTTATTCGAGACAATTCCTACATTTTAATTCTCTTCAGGCAATATGAAGCAAACCTCAAACTTGTCTTTAATAATCAATCACGTTAGTGAAGACATGTTTTGTGACGAGTTTTGTCGCATGTGCGGTGACATTTGGAATGCTGTTCCTTATAAATTCCTACCATAAGGAAAAGCATTTCAAATGCTCGACTAATGACGACATGTCTGTTGAAGTTTTTCGTTGACATTATTTTTGTTGACGTAAATGTTATTTCATAAAGTACTAAAACTAAAAAAAAAGAAAAGCAAACCCCAGAAAGAGGTCGATCAGTAAGAGGCTCTAAAAAAGCGACTGAATCAAAAATTTCAAAATGCACTGGAAAAGCAGACAGAATCTGAACACTTGCAAAAGATATTCAAACCAGTCATTGATCCGATAGTAGATCACACTAAAAAGCAGATTCTCCAGGGAAGCGAGGCTTTGACTCAGCATCAACAACAAATCAAAGAACTGTTGGCTATAGAAGCTGCACAGAAGAAACAAGAAAAATATCACAGGAAATGTTGAGAGCATATTCAGAAAGCTGTGGAGGTGGCAACGGGCCGCGTTGAAACTGAAGACGAGAATATAGATAGTGACGATGGTGACATACAGTTTAATGAGGGTGAGGAGATGACTCTCGAGTTTGATGGGCGTATTATCCAATACACTCTCCAACATGTATCCAACATGTCGTAGAAGAAAAATGGAAGAGGCCTCTTTACTCGGCAATTACGCGGTCAGACTCGGCCCTCTAACCACCAAATACCTATGCTTGTTCTCCAATCGAGAGAGTCTGACCGATCCCACTTTTGCCATTCGATACGACACGAAGACTAACCATTACATGATTAGATCCATGCACATAGAATTTAAAGTCAGCGACCTGATTGTAGGAGGGAAAAGGTATGAAGTGACAGATAATTTGTGGCAGTAGGTTATGTTAAAAAAAACCTTTACAGCTACCAGACGGAGATGCTGACCTCTTAAACTATCATAATATTCTAAAAAGGAGTAAAGCCATATATCAGAACAACAACGACAGTACAAGAAGACTGGTTTCCAAGCGCTGGTTTCCAGTACACAACTCTCATAAACCTGTTTGGTGCAAACCTGTCAGGTGGTTGGAAAGGGCTACTAGTATTATAGAGATCCAAATTACTTGTGCGAAAGGCTGAAGCACCTCAGAGCTTCTACAGAGGCTGGCAATAATTTGCTGGACGAAAAATTTGTGAACATTTTCACAGAAATGGAGAGCAAAGCATTGATGTCTAACGGAGAGTACCAAAAACTGATCAGTGAATTCGTTAAATGTTTACTAATGTCTTATACTAAGAATGTTGATCATACTTTCCTCTGAAAAAACGGGCTTACTGACCAGTTTTCCTTCCCCGTTGATATTTGTTAACCAACACGAGTTAGCTCTAGTCAATTTGGAAACATATCATTCTTTCACTAAAAACATCATTACCAATACTATGAAACATTTGAATAATTTTAAAAACCACAATCTTCTTCAATCTTCGCACAATTTCATACATATCATTCTTTCCCCAACATGCAGACCACTGTGAAAGATTATTTTACTTATTCCAAAGACGGGGGAAACGAATGGATTAAAATACTTCTACCGCAAGGTAGTTATGAACTGGATGAAACTCAAAAGGACATTTACGGGAAATTGAAAAAGAGCAAGCATTGAGACGAGGCTAATAACGTTTCCTACGTTCCATTAAATGACAATGTAAACACTCTAAAGTGAGAACTAACTATTACTGACTAAAGATATAGGGTTGATTTTTCTGAACCGTCCAGTACCTGACAAATTTGTGGTTTCGAAGCTTAGACTTATGAATTTGGAGAATACATCAGGCCAAACACTGTCAACATAATAAATGTAAATAGCATACTGGCACAATGAGACTTGGTGGTGTTTTCATACTTGAATGGATCATCGCAAGCGACCTTGTAATCGTTCTTTCCTACTGTCCTTCCTGCCTGCAAGATTGTTCAGTTCCTGCACAATTTGGTGTACCTACCTGTAACAAAAAATATACACTCTATTCGCGTGTGGCTGACACACCAAGCCGATAGACCACTTAGCCTTTGAGGGGAAACTTTGACAATGAGGATACATTTAAGAAAGAAGAAAAAGTAAAAATCATTACTTAAATTAATGTAAATGCCACTCAAATTTATTAAACTGAAAGTAACTGCCAATGACCCACAGCCCTACGAACTGCCACAGTCCACATTACCTGTAAAGGGAAACGAAACCTACCAAGCGAGACGTCACTTCCTGAGTTCCGCTAAGTTCAAATTCATAGAGAGACTAATCCTTACTCAGAATGGAAACGAACAAAAAATACCTAAACATGACTGAGCCTTTTGTCGTTGACAAATCAGTAGTCAAATATAATTTTCACGAATATACTCCGATAGTCACGACTAACTTGAACCAGGTTAATTCTGAAATAAGAATCATAGTGCAAAATCAGAACCTTTTCACTCATCCTCACCAAAGTTACCATCGTGTTAAGGAATCTCTCCTTAAAAGTGCAGATGCCAGTTCTTATGCGGAAATTGATAAAATAACTCAGCTCAGTAATGTCGTGGCTTTTCTTTTCTCTCACATACAGTGTCAAATAGGTGACAAACCAGTGGCTCAACCTAACTTTCCTAGGAACATCAGCACGATGAAAGGAATTGTTAATTATGGACCTGAAGACCAAGCTATAATCGCCAACAGGGGTTGGTTTCTCGACAGCAACAACGCTTGATCGGCAGATCCTGACACTAATAACATTTTCAAAAACAAGCTGGACCTTCTTTTCAGTCATTCTCCTAGAAGAAATTTTACGTTAGCGGTACCATTGTCTCACATGTTGGATTTTATGGAAGATTATACAAAGATTTTATACGGCATTCGTCAAACATTCATTTTAATGCAACCTGCAGACACCAACACCATATTTAGAAACACAGGGGCCGGTGCCAGCAAGATAATTCTAGAGCAAGTGAGTTGGTATCTCGTCACGTCGTCCCCTCTTACGTACAGAAAAATAAGTTGTACATTTTGTTCAATTCTGGTGCAAGCGTGCCGTTAGCTTTTAGCCATTGGCATTCTGATCAATTGGATCTACCTATATTTTCAACGGCAGCTTGGCGTCTTGTTACTACTTCTTCGACAGAACGATATCGTTTGATGATCGTGGCTTTTCAAACAGACAGAAAGAATGACCAAAAATATCCTGCGAACTTTGATCACTGTAGTTTCAACGATGTTCACGTGACTTTAAGTTTGGAACGTAATCCGTTTTTAGGCCAAATTGCAAATTTTAGCGAAGGCGACATTTCTAATCTCTATCATATAATTGTTAACTTCAGACGACAGTACTACGGCAGACGATTGCTGTCAGCTGGACCAGCTTTCGAAATAGCCACTCTTTCCAAAAACTTCCCCTTGATAGTCATTGATACCACGAAACAAAGTGAAAGGCTGAAGTCGGTGGTAATTGACGTACAGATAAAAATGATATTCGGAGCTTAGATACCATCAAATACGAAAGTGTACGCTTTAATTATAAGCGATCACATAATGCACTTTTGATGAGACCGAAATAACGTTAAAGTTGCTGTGTGACTTATTCCATCTATTTACTTTTATTTTTTTTCTTAAACTCGTCATGTATACAACGACCGGAGAGGGGGGGGGAATTAAGGCTTAATGGCGCGTCGACAACGTGGTCATTAGCGCCAACCTCAGTCACAGTGCAGTGGTCCGGGTTGCCACTGCACCACACATTGCAGAGATATTATTCAAACCCCTAATCTAAATCTTGTCATACATCTGTACCTCCTCCAAAAATTGAAAAACACCGGACAGGAGGACAGACTTATCGCCCAATTGACGCACAATGTCATGCGGAAGATGGAAACGACGACGAAAGCCATCAAGATGGCAACAATCAACAAGGAAGTGCCGGACCGTAAGTGGCCGCCAACACCAATAACATTCAGGAGGGTCAACCTCCCGCAAAAAGAAACAGTGAGTAAGTCGAGTGTGACCAATGCGCAAACGGGCCAACACCACCTCCTCACGGCGACTGCGGCGACACGCCGAGTGCCATTTCTCAACAGTGCCTTTTATAGCTCGTAATTTATTGCCGTCCTGCCCATCCCACGAGGCTTGCCAAAAAGCGTGTAACCTCAGACACAGAGTTGGAAAAGCGTCCGAGGGAACAAGGCTGAGATCCCTTCCGAGAGGGCCTGAAAGGGCCCCTTTTGCTGCAGAATCCGCTTGCTCATTTCCACCTATCCCAACATGGCCCGGGATCCAGCAGAAAAGCACAGTTTTCCGCTGGCCAGGCAAGCGGGAAAGCAAAGCTTGGACACGTTGTGTCAAGGGGTTCCGAGGATTGTAATTCGCCAAGGACTCCAGGGCACTCATGGAATCGCTAAAGATAATGAAATGCGTGCCCTGAAGGCCAAGGATCCATTCCACCGCCAAACCGAGAGCCAAAAGCTCTGCAGAAAACACAGAATAGCCTGATGGAAGGCGATGGGCAATCGTCACCCCCTTGCAAACACAAGCACAAGCCACGCCAGCGTTTGACTTCGACCCATCAGTAAACAGCCGCTGATAACCGGAGAGGCTTTAAGTGCTAATCAAAAGAATTGATGTTACAGCAGATCAAGAAAGGAAAAACAGTACAACTTCGCAACTCTCAGTTGAACGATAATACCAGTTACTCAAGCCCAACTCAGCAGAATTAATAAAGCACGCCAGACAGGGAAGGTTAATATCTGAAAATTTCTCGTACATAAATTAAGCAGGGAGGAATATCACCTCTCCTTCTTCCAGCATTGGCAATGCTGGGCATATCTGCAGGAGGTGTGTCAGCGATCGCCAGAAGTGTGAATGCTACAAAGAATAATTCTAGAAAGTTACAAGAGCTTAAGAGACACAATGGAGCGATGGAAGCTCTGGCACTCAGAAAAGGAACAGGAATTAAAAAAGTCAACAACCAAAAGCAAAGGTCGTGGAAGGGTTTTTTTTTCTGGAGCCGGAGTAACTTTAAACAGACCTATGACAAATGTGGATTTGAAATACTCCAAGAAACTCAGAATTACTAACTTCAGAAGTACATTTACTAAAGACCTCCTTCCACTACGACGTTGGTCAGGGGAGAGTCTGAAATAGTTAACTTGCAAGATTCAAGCAGACAGGGTACACACTGGGTAGCATATTACAGTAAAGGCCCATCTTATTCATATTTTTTGATTTCTTTGATTTGAAAGCACCCTTAGAAGTCGAAAGGTATCTCGGTGCTAAACCTTTAACGAATCAACTGAGAGTTCAAGAAGCACACGAAATACTGTGTGGTCAATATTGTTTATTCATTTTATAAGGGTTGTCGCGAGGAGAACATTTTATTCATATGCTGAAAAAGAAGTCATAAAAGTTGATAACTTTGGAAATATTAAGCATCCCAAGTATCCCATTCCATCATCCTCAATCGTTTTAGCAGATAATTTCTTGAGTCGAGTGGGATCCAATCTGCCATTTGTTGCCAAAAAATAACAAAACTGAAAATATAGGACCTGCAACAAACTACACTGACGTCCTAATTCTTGGATACCTGAAAACGGACCTATGGTTGTGTTTAGATTGGGATAGGATTCTGAGCATGAATGGAAAAAAAACTGTCCAATTTAAATAAACCCACAAACGACTCCGATGCCTCCACAAAAAATATGTGGATCATCTAAATTGATAAAAAGTTTAGAAGTCAACCCTACAGGCAGATCTACTCATTACGAAGCAATCTAGAAACTAGGAATAACGTCAAATGGCTGGCTGACAACAGTTTGCAATACTACATGGTAACTCAACCATGTTAAATAGTCAAAACCATTCTCGTTGCGACTAGGATAAATAACGCATTTCAAGTTTCTGCGGACAGAACTGGGAAAACACCTGTTTCCTTACTCAAACAGGCCAGGAAAACAGCCAGCGTAGCAAGTATGAGGCAATGCCTTTGGAAATTCAAACGGTGCAAATATTGATGGCAGCAAACGAAAATATGGCACCGACCGGGCATCACCTGCTTGAAATTCATTGCAATGTAGACGACTGAAGGAAAAGAAAAAGCACTCAACATTACTTTTATTTTATTTTATTTCTTGAAGAGACAATGGCCAAACCCACAGTTTGTTCTTTGAGCCGCAGGGCAGAGTTGGTCGCTAATCCCTCCCATGAAGAAATTCTAACTTTGAAATTTGGTTCTGCTAAAACCATTTTGAACTCAAAATAGTGGGGCAATAAGAAGCTCTGCTTGCCACCACGCATCACTTCCAAACCCTCATGTAGCTGTTTATCAGCAAGACCACGTGAGCAGTTCTGATGCAGCAGTTTAATGGTCTTTTAGAAACCACACTGGATTCGAAATTAAATGCCTTCAAAGTCGGCACCAAAAGAATTCACATACAATACCATACGCTTAAAACTCAGTATTGTACTTTTATAACGAAAGTAAAGTCCCCCAGACTCTAGTGCAGCTGAAACATTCGGAATGGACCGAATTGTTTAAATGAGTTACGAAGATTCACCTACACATCCACTAATAACACGACGAAGACGACTCGCTCAGTGACATCAAAATTAATTAGCACTTGAATAGTTTAGTTTCTCCACACCAAAGGTGTAGCTCTGGTTCAGTTTTCTACAGTTAAAAATATTTAAGACACTACACTGTCTGTGTTTGAGGCTTATTTACTTTTGATATTTGTTGCAGTGTAGAATTCACAGCCACATTTATGTATTTAATTTCAGCACTTTGGTTTGGTATTGGGAGCAGTCAAACAGTGTTATATTTTCGCACCATTCTGGTTGGCTTCACTCATGCATCACTTTAGCCTTTCACTTTCGTTTTTTTTTTTATTTTTATTCATGATCAACAGATGGTGCCTGGTTCCTAGTTTCAGTAGACTTTTATCCCATCTTTTATCCCATCTTGACATAACGCTTAGTTATTAATTTCTTGGTGCCAATTAGTTTCGTTTTTCAGCTCATGGATGGCCCTTGGTTTCAGTAGACTTTTGATCTCTACTTTATCAACAGATGGTGCTTGGTTATTTATTTCTTGGTGGAAATTTAGTTTCGTTTTCGATGGTGCCAGTCTAGTTTCACGTTGTGGTTCTAGGTGTAGCTAATAACAATGGAGTCAACATTGATTGATTGCTGCCATAATTTAGGCCTAAATAACAGTTTCACAGCATTAGCTTACTTGGGGAGGGGAAGGGGTTTGGCCTTTAGAAAGTTGAACAATTTTATTATTTTGGTTAAATTAGAGTTCTGGCTACTTTTGGTGCCAGAGGCAAAAATGTGTTCCTTGGATGGAGGTTTTTGAACCATGGAGCTGTTAAGAATGGTGCAGATGCAAACGTGCTGTTTGTAGCGTTTTAAAATTTTTTTAAATTAGCTATGCAAAGGCATGGTTTGTTCCACAGAACTTAAAAGAAATTTGTAAACTATGGGTGAAGGTTTTTTAATAACCTTTGAGCGGTACCAGAAACCAACGTGATGTGCGTGGTGTTTTAAATGGCTTAAAATTAGCATTGCAAATCACTATTTGTTCAACAGAACTTTAAAAAACTCCAAACTTAAATTTTCTGTTGAACGATTAGTGTCTTTGCTAAGCTAATTTTAAGCCAGTTTTAACGCCACAAACAGCACATTTGTATCTGGTGCGGTTCAGAAGTTATTAACCCCTGCTCCCCCTCCTCCCCACCAAAATATGTGTAGGCCTGAACATGTTTCATTCAGGTTTCAGGTTGTGTAAAATGTGGTGTCATGTTTTGGGCTGGATACTAAGCTTATAACCTTGACTTTGTGGCCAAGATTTTACAGATAAATCTTCCCAACAAAATTATTCAATGGGGAAAATAAACAAGTATGTTTGTGTTTGCATATAAGCTATTGCATATTTATATACTTACTAAATTTGTAGATAAGCTATCGCATATTTATATACTACACTTACAAAATTTTACAACTACCCATTGATGGTGTATCCACATTTTTCAAGGTCATTTAACGAAAATCACTTCACGTCACCCAGAGATGCTTTGAATTTTTGGGGGAGAACTCTGTCTTTCTGTCTCAGGCCGGCATATCTTTGGAAAGTGGAAACCACGCACGCCAATTCTCAAACTGAAGACTACATTTTAGAATGGATGGAATTGCGTTTTTTTTTTAATTTTAAACACAAAACCAAAACAATTCTGTGCTGTATGAGTACTAGGAGATTAGCTCACCGTTCCCTAGCAATAAGCACCAACTACGAAGTGCTTAACGCATTCCTTGCCACAGAAACGAAACATAGACAAAACACACATGAAACAAATACCACGTAAGCAATCCATGTATTTCGTTATAACAAAACAGTCTAGCCACTAATTTCGTCATAAGTAGATACACGGATTCTGACTAACAATGTATTCAGAGAAGGCACTGTGGGCGACATTTTGTCCGAGCTAGCAGAAAACATCACTGTCAGTGCATTTCGTTCTGGAAAGTTAGTCAGTCGTAAGGGGAGGGGCAAAAAAAAGCTGTCGAAGTAACCAGAAAGTTGTCGTAGTAACCAAGGTGTAAGGTGATTTGAAAAGTATAAATGCAATTTGCTCCTCAATAGTAATTCCAGCAGAAATGTTGTCATAATCACTCGGCTGAATCTGCATAAACACGAAGCTAGCAGAATTGCATAACAGCAGAATAGCATGTGCATTGAACCAATACTCGCAGATAAACTTCCTTGGTAATGGTGCAGATGTTACTATTTTTTATAGACTATTTTGTATTACGTGGCCTAGTCGGGTCAATGAAAACAAGGCAGCTATAAAAATACAACGAGTTAAATTTGGTTTGGTTGTGGGAGCTCTCGATAAAGCTAATTGCATCATAGGTCAAGAGTACTCATTCCACTAGTACTTACCGGATAAAGAGATAGTCTGAAAATGAACTAGTTACCAATGTGCTGGTGATGTTAAAAGCAGAAAACGGGAAATCCTTTGACGTCAATTAGCGATATTGCAGGCACACATCATGCAGGAAACAAGACAATGAAAGGGTTTTTGTGTTTGTCGGAAAAAACCCAAGCTTTGACTGTTAGCAGTTTATTCCATGCAGTACGGGGGCAGGGGAGGCGGCCAAATTCGGGTGTTCAAAATTAGATTGAAAAATTACCTTTTTAAAATTTTCTCTAACTGATTAGCAATTATAAGAAAGGTAGGCTAATGAACAAAGAAGTCAGCAGTAAAATAATCAACTAGCAGTAACCTTGTCAACCTTTGGTAATTTCTTCACAAGTCCATAGCAAGCCAACCCCTGCCTGCAACGTACCAACCCATGCCTGCCCTCGGTAAGGAGGAAGCGATTAGTAAAAATGTGGGCAAGTTGAGGTGGGCAATATTTGAATGGCAGATTTTCCACTGACTAGCGTAAGAAAAGGACTCGGGGACATAAGACCAGATCAAGAAAAAAATACGCACAGAATAACACACAATGATGCTAGAGCATCTAAGGAAAGGTTTATAAAAAAAGAAGGTATGGTACCGCCTATTCAATAGTTTATGAATTTTCCCAGGACTGTGTGTGTTGCCCTAAGATTCACTTCTTTTTTTACTCAGGGCTTATATAACCTTAAAACATTTATACTGTTACTAAATAACATCTTAATTTTTTTATTAAATTCTTCCAGGCTTTCTCTTATAAAGGCTTGTGTAGTTGGGGCTTCGTTTTTCGGAAATTTATTGATTTGACCTGTTGGTTCTCATTACCGTCCCTGCTTCAATTACAGCATCAATGGTTATTCTTAAATATTACATCGCTTCAAACAAATTGGGACAACTTGTAATTTTTTTGGGTTTGACTATTTTGGCAGATTGTACCTTCGGTACAAATATCAAATATATTGCTTCATTCATTACCAGACCTAACTAAAAGGTTTCATCGCTGTAACATTTGTCGTGAATTACAATTGCAAGTAACAGACAAAAGAAAAACAAACAAACTTTAGTTCATTAGAACACAAATTTGGTTGTAGTTTATGTTCATGAGACGTACACACAATGTGGTTAGAGTTGGTCTGAGTCTCATGGATAGGGTCGTCTAGCGAGGTGGGGGGCGGGGCCACTCAGCCAAAAATGCAATGATTTCTGATTCCATGCAGTGAAGTCTTCCAAATGGATTTATGACAATTCGATCCCCGACAGTTCGGTTAAACAATTATGCAGTTAGTACAATTCGCCGTTGTATAAAATATAACCCGTACGTAAATTCGGACTGACAAGAAAAAAAACACCTTATTTAAATACAAACAAGTTAACATCCAAGAAGTATTATGAATTCTATTTTCATATTGTTATTGCTTGCACCTGCCATGGTATTGCAA